>CAEGAF010022182.1:0-44482 GCA_903067075.1 Micropoecilia bifurca
GGGGAAACCCTGCAAAGTTACATTTATGTACCTTTAATTTCCGCTAGCACGTGGATTTTTTTTTTTTTTTTTTTTTTTTTTGCGTTTTTCAGAATTTTACTTTTGGAAAATCTGAATTCTTTTTTTAAAGATACACACGTGTTGGGTTTTGTAGCTCAGGGCAGCCATCTTGTTTGTGAAGCATGATTTTACAGCTTTTGCTTATTTAGACTAAGAAGTCAACTTTATAACAGAGTTGACTTATGGCTAGGCTATAATTGTTTTTTTAATTGTGAGAAATACTCATAATATTACCAGAACATTGTGAGATTTAAATAGTAAGTTTACGAGAACTCCAACATGAAAATTAAAGAATAAAATGTGGAATGTTGAGCATCTTGTGAAGATATACTTTGTCGTTTTTACCAATAAGGAAATACTTCATTGCTTAACACGTCATCATATTATTACCAGGAGCAGGAATTCTTTTTTTCTTTTAGGAAAGAAAAAAATTAAGAATTTGAACTAGATCTGGTATGGAAAAAAAATAAGAAATTTTATGTTCAAGCCGTGTTTTTTGTGTGTGACACAGAAACTCCCACAAAATCTGCCACATCTATGCAAAATACTCCACACACTGATCTGCAAATATGAACGACGCACATTCGCAAAATGTTTGCCTTTCACTCCACTCTACTTTTCACTATGCAGTTTGACAAGAGTGCTGTGAGCTTGCTGCGCAGAGACTCTTAATTCATTTTTTCATTTTTTTTTCTAGGTTTGCCTGAACTCTAAAGCTACTTTTCTCTCCGAGGTCGGAGTGGAGCCTGGATCCTGGCTGGGACGAGGCTGCACAGGATACTCAAAAGTGGGGAAAATATTACAATCTTTGAAAAGGAAAAAAAGTAACAAAAAAAAAAAGACACGTTAAAAAAAAGTTTCAAAAGCTTGAATGACCAACACCAACCAGTCCATCCTTTACTAGATGATGATGATGATGATGAGGGGCTCAGCTGTTGGGAGCCCTTGCCTTGCAGACCTTGCATGCTTCTGATGGCCACACAGGGGTGATGCTGTCCCGGTCCTTGTTCTGCCACGGCTTTTTTTTTTCCTCCTTCTTCCCCTCAGTCTCAGATTTTTTCTGATTGTTAGAAATATAAATATTCGTCACCACTTCGAAAGATTTCCTGGGCCAGTGGGAATGTTTGGAATGATGTGGTCACTTTGGGCCGAAGCAGAGCAGCTAAGTGTTTAACGCAAGTATTGTTTGTCTTTGAGTTAACTGGGGATATGGATGTGCTGGTGAGGTTCATGGGAACGAGTGACTAACATGTGCTTAATGTCAGGTTGGTTTAGGAGTCGGGTTTTAGCCCCTGCAGTGTTTTAACTCCTCATGTTACCGAAGGGACCTTTTAGTTTTTTTTAAAAAAAAATTATGTTGAGAGCTTTGTTAATTTCTAGTTGATGGTTGTTTTTTTTAAAGCATTCTGGGTTGACTTTTTTTTTTTAAGAAAAATGGGTTTTATTTAATGTCTATAAAGAGATATTTATATTGAGGAAACTAATTGCTTTGTGGATGTAGGAAGGGAACTTGTGGAGGAGATTTTTAAAATTTTTTATTTTGAATTCAAGCTGTAAATACAAAGATATTGCCACAAACACGCATGCACACACACACACTCACAGTGACCCTTCCTGCCCCCTGGTCCTTTAAGGTCAAGCTTTTTAGATGCTCCCCCATCTGTTTGGTCTGCAATGATTCAATCTTAACACAAGGTGGCAGTGTTGGCGAAAACCTGAACCTTGCCTTAAAATGTCCAAAACTGAACGTCAAGTAGAGTAGGCGTCATGGACGCGCTCTTGGCTTCATGTTTGTGTGTTTTTAAAGGTAAAGCATGATTTCTCCAACTAGCCATCGGCCTGTACTGTTTTTTTTTTTGTTTGCACACTTAAAGACTCGATGCTGTTGCTCTTCTGAAGGAGTGAACCTTTCTGCAACTCCAGGTTACGCTTGCCAAAAAAAAAATCTCACCTGCCTCACTCTACCTCTGCCCCCTGGTCTCCCATCGTTGACCTTCACCAAGCGGTCCCGTTGCCATTGTAACGCCGCATGGAGGAGTCGAACCCGTCTTCTTTTGTTTGTTTGTCTGTTTGGTCGTGTTCTAAACTGTGTCGTCGGTCTTGGCTCGTTGTACTTCGGTGTGAAACAGGTAGCAGCAGGAGGGATTTGATGGGAAGAGGAGCTACAACCAGGACCTTCACTGACACTAATCACTGGGATCTGGAACTTTTTTTTTTTAACTTTGATTTTTTTTTAAAAACCAGTCTGTTCTAAATGTTGTGGTCATAAATGTTTCGATGTTTGCATTTCAATGTTTCTAGGTTGAAAATAAAAGGAGCAGGTGACTTTTTAAACGATACGGAAAAGTTGTTATATGAACTGTTGTCTCCAGTTTGGATCACAGCATGACAGAAGCACACGAGATCAAAGATTCCCTCATCGAGGGGGGTAAAAAAAAGGACAAGAACGCACGTGTGTGTGTGTGTGTGTGTGTCTGTTCTACGGTGTCGTCCGAACTTTGTGACTCTGTACCAGCAAAGGAGTAAGGCTTGTTGAGTGTCCGTCCTACGCCAGGCTGCTCCACGGTAACTGACGCTTCTGACCACGACGTCGTGTGTGTGTGTGTGTGTGTGTGTGTGTGTGTGTTCGAGCAAACTTTTAAGAGAACCATCTGTGAGCCTCGCCTTGTTGTACAAACTGCCTGTGCTTCTGCTCATCGACGTATCTGAGATGCCATGGAAACCTGTGTCCTCTCCTCCACCCTGTTGCACCATCACGCTTTGTAAATCTGGATCTGTGATGTTTTTTATGCTTCTGAGTAACTTGTTTGTTCCGGCCTGGTTGTGTGTTGATGCCACCAATCTGAAAATGTATTTTTTTATTTTGATAATCGTATGTGGGTGAATTCCCATGCACCGATGGGAAGATTGAAATGAGGGGGTAATAAAATAGAAAAATTAAATAATGAAGGTTCAAGCACATTTAAGAGGCTGGCTTTAGAGTTGAGGGGTGTACTATGAAGCAATAAGCAATACATTTGAAAACGGTGTAATGAAACCTAAAGGTTATCACATATCTACGGGTTTAGGATTAAAGTTATGTTGTAACCAGCTAATAAGTAAAAGTTCATTTTAAATATTAGACCATGTCAAATATGTACACAATTAGTGACAGTAAACTGCAAGCGTCAGTCAGGGCAGAGCTTACGACAAATGAGTGCAGCGGCTGACGGTCTGCAGTGATGGGGAACACATGTGACAGCAAAAGACACAATACAAAATATTTTTTTATCCAGTAAAACTTTATGCTCACAAACATCAGTCACCTTGATGGTCACTGTTGACTCCCTTCTTGAAATATACTTTGCAGCTGTGCTATGAGCAATTATGTCCCCTCTTCCCTTTTTATGTATTTAAATAGACTAAAATATTTGCTGTCCATTTGCTGATTATACAGCTAAAACAGCACAAGAAAGAGTCTGTTTATGCTAATGCAAAGTTTCAAGAAACTTAGTTCTGGCTTTAAAATGATTATGACAAACATGAATATAACAGAAATGGGCAAAGTTGTGGATGCACTTGTCAACAGTCGACAGATGGTCGGTCGGTCTGGTTTTCTTTTGTTTTTCGCTGAATTTTCAATTTTATGGCTTTTTTTTCCAGGTATATTCAGATTTTCTGTCAAAAATATTGATGCCTCACAGTTGGTGCTTGAAACTGAAAGCCTCAGCACTATAGAACATTTGTTACTCTTTTCCTGTCCATTAAAACAGTCTGGCTGTATGAAACCTGCTTCGTAGTACATCGCTTGAACCAGTCTAAGGTGAGACACCATTTGTCAAAGTATTTAGAACAACCTTAGTATTTTATACCAATTTTACATTGTTGAAGTTAGTAAAATCAAATCCCCAGTAGTCTAAAATCTTAGGAAAACTTTTTTTCCTTTTGGGGCATATATGCAAGACTATTACTACATATGGAAGTTTATCCCTTAATCTTTAATTACACAGATGATTTAAAAAATATAAGGGGGGGTGTTACCCTTTGAATTTCCCCTCTACAGATTTCATGTAAGTGGGAGAGGGAAAATAAAACAAAGTAAAATACAAAAAAGATAATATCAAAGCACAAAAATCTAAAGTAAAGTTTGATTTTTACAGTACTCTAAGTTTTTAACTAACCTCCACATGCACAAATCCATCCACCGTGGTTTCCTCCATGTTATCTTGTAAACGTGAAGCTAAACATGAAGGGTATGCAAAAGAAAGGACCCACACCCTGAGAGTTTTAAAGGTCTTACTTTTCCTTTTTTTAAACATCAAAGTTCAAACTGGTTTAAATACTTTGGCAAATGCTGAACATGCTTTCTTCAAAACTGTAAAGTGAAATGTGAGAATACATGCTACAAACATCTTGGGGGAGGAGAGGTTAGAGTAAAAAGGAGGAAAAAAACACTATATGCAGTTTTACAAATGGAACAAATATGCATGTACGTCTAAGTCCTGGTAATTTTTCACTGTTGACTTGATAAACAAATGGAAATTTATTTGCATCCACCAGGTTATGAAATGGTCGTCATATATATATATATATATAAATATAAAAGTGTTATTCCACATAAAATCATTAAAGATTAGCTGAAGCCTTAGCTTTATTGTGCTCCTTTTAAAGTTAATATATTGCATTGTGACCTTACAAACAGAAGGGGCTACATGTGTCTAAATTCAAATGGATGCTGGATTTTTTTTGCATGACTAAAATAAAATCCTACAACAAAAAAATGGTTTCTCAATGTTTTGACTCGAGAAATAAAGTAACCAAAAGATATTCATCTTCCCAGCATGCAGGTCTGATCTGGAGGAATTATACCTACACTGATGTACGGATCTAGAATCCTACAATTTTCTGTCCTGGACCTTTTAAGAATTCAGATTTCATTGTTCACCAAACAAAACATTTTTCTTAAATCTATAAACATTTCCTGAGTCTAAGGCTCTTATTTCTCCGGCTAAAACGCAACTGAGCCAGTTGGTGAACAGAAGATGATGTGAATGATCATTCTACTGTCATGTGCCGTTTTTATAACTGCAAACCGCCTAAAGTTTTAGCAACGGCAGAGCAGGAAGTGAATAAAGTCGTCGAGTTTGTGTTGGCCATTCTTTCAACCACTGGATTAACAACAGCCACTTCGTTCAAGTCGCCACTTCTCTCTTTGCAGTAGAGGATGGTGGTTTAAATTTCTGGTAGGCTTCATAGCAATTAGTTGGCCAAACTTTATACATTAGACAAAATTTAAAACTTCAGAGACCAGGACACCTTAACTTTCTCAATTAAGTTGCAAAGTGTGGGACAATGGGCTGTTTTTTTTTAACCAGGCTACTCGAGGACTGGAATTGGACATCCATGTTTTAGACGTTTGTCTGCTGAACTCAGGAGATGAATAGACTCAGGTGTGATACTGAATCATTCCTAAAGGCCACCGTGCTTAATAAGGAGACATACACAGTACTCTTGATTTTTAATTACACCAAATGGAGACATGTAAAAGTGGAAAAGGAGAAAACATCAGGTCTCATTGTCACCATCATGTTCAACACAACAGAAACGTGGAGGTGTTCTGCAGGCAGCAGGCGGGTCACCTGCTCCAGTCGGACACAAAGAGCCTTTCCAGAGGTTTACACTCAACACTGTTCAGTCTTAGTGATATCTGTACATCAGAGCAGGAGAGGAACTATTAATGACTACCATGTGGTTAACTGTATGACAGAGGAGGATTTTAGTGGAGATAAACAGTGTTGGGCCAAAAACATCATCTCCTAGGCAACCTGAACATTCCCAGGCTCAGTCCCTCTCAAACCAACACACCAAAAACTTTCATGGCTTTATGTCCCACCGCATCCGACATCTCAACCTTCGGACCTCATCCTCTTCCTTGGTCAGATTGATTGCTCCATGCAGATAGTGATTCTTCAGTGTAAAACAGAAGCTGAACCGTTTTTGTGTGTGTGTGTGTGTGTGTGTGTGTGTGTGTGTGTGTGTGTGTGTGTGTGTGTGTGTGTGTGTGTGTGTGTGCTGACATGGTTCATGTTTCTAGTGTCCTCCTGTTTAAAGAATGTAGTTGTGGCTTCAGGCAGAAGACGATCCATCTGGCGTTGAAGATACAAAGAAGATCTGGGGAAAGGAGTCCTGACGTCTGGGTTGAGATTGCCTTTTTTGGCTGTTGTGTGACATTGGCACTTAAATCAGTTCACAGAGACCAACTAGTGCGCATCAAGATCTGCCACATTGGAGTAAAGTGGCAAACTGTCGCAGCAGTCTTTAAGGGGAGAGGGGGGAAATGTCATTGTGATATTTTTGTAGTATTTCACTGTTGCTTCCTTGATTCAAGGAAAAGAAAAACAGAGAAGGAAGCCACTTTTCTCCACTAAATGTCCTGAATCTCCTAAAAAGAGTTGAATCTGGGACATACAATCTTTTCTCACTGTAGATGGCTGCAGAAGATTAGCTCTACAAAGCTTCAGACACACAGCTCCAAGGCCACCTTTCTCTGAGTCGCACACAAGCAAAGAGAAGTGCAAACAATTGGAAAAGATAGATAAGTTACAAGAAAACTGGCAAGAAAATGGAGCAAAACTACAGTTAAAGAGAAAACAAAAAAGTTTCTCTGTACCAATAAACATTACAGAGCCCCCTAGTGGACAAGGGGGATTTTTCTTTTCGTTTTTGGTGTTGCCTCGCAAAATTATTGCGTTCCTACGCAATAATTTTTGCACTACCTCACTGTAATGTTTTTAGTAGTCAGTTTACACGGCATCTTTGAATACTGAAAGTCTTTCTCCTACAATTTAAGGTTCTTCCATGTAAGAATTCTGTGCTCAGATCTCCTCTGTGAGTTATCCAATATGTTGATATCTTCATCTTTAAGAAGAACTCAGGTCAAACATGAGCTTTTGTCCAAACTATTTGAATTTGTTATTGCTGTGACTATACAAAATAGGCTAGAGAGAATTTGCAAATTTATTATGAGGGGACGCAATACTTTTGTGAGGTAACGCAAAAAAAAATAAAAAAATTCCCCCATGCTCCCCTAGGGGGCTCTGTTAAACATGAATGCAACAAGGGGGGAAGAGAAGCAGCAGCTAGCCTGGGACTACATGCAAACAGGGAAGGAGCAAAGCCATGCAGCAGCCTGATAAAGAGCCAGAAGTCACATCATTATACACCAACACAAGACACAGCATGATGGAGGGAGACTGTGTTGTTTCCAAGAGCTTCACTTGGTCAGTCAAGACAACAGGCAGCGTAGTGAAAAATGGACCATATGCCAAGTAGGCCGGGTCCAATGAAAACCCCTGAGCAGGCGTTTGGCACTGCAGGAACAGTGAGGGGAGGAGGAGGGAGGTGGGGAAGCTTTCAGGGAAGAGGGGGGGGGGGAGCAAGTGCACAGCATGATGGGAGACATCTGTTACACAACCACGTTGTAGGGGTTCCCATGGAGACAAAACTGACCCAACAATTTTTCATCCAGCGCTCACTCACCACGCGCTGGCAGCATGGTAGCGGACGGGCGGGCGAGGGCTCAGCAGCTTTGCTGCGGCTCCCCGCTCCTGCTTTTAGACTTTCTGCCCTCCACATCTGTAGGATAAAGGCAATGTTTATGTCACATCTGTACAAAAACCAAACCACTTCCATCAACTTCATCAATGAATATAGTGTCCATTCAGATAAATATATTTAAGAGTAAAATAGCACCTACAAAAGCAGAAATAAATAAAACTAAATGCAAATATGTTTGGCATGATGAGCGATGTTTATCTTTTGATTATATAAATTACTGACTGTACAAAATGTGGCCGAGTCCAGAGCACTAACATGATTCTTTCTGTGGTGTGGTGCATTAAGAGCAATAACAGGAAAAAGGAAAAAAATAAAACATGAAATGATGCATGCTTCATTGACAAAATAATCAACAACTTGTTAACCTTCCTTATCCATCTTGTATTTTGCCGTGCTCAGTCAAAATCTAAAAGGTACATTTCACCAAGTTAATGCTACGATCTGGTCCCTTCACCATCAACTTTCACTTGTCCCTTTAATGATACCCAGAGATCATTTTGAGAAAGAAGATGCACCATTTTGTCACTAGTTGGAGCCCATAAACACCACAACCCACCACCAATCCAAAAAAGCCTCCAGTTCAGATATATGTACACATTAAATTGAAAAAAGAAAAAACATTAAATGCACATCAACAGTGCACACGTCAACAAAAAGAAATTAAATTTAAAATCCATTTTGATTCCCATCATCAAAATTGCTGTTTTAACTCAGGCTGACAGAACAAAGCCATGCAGTTTAGTGAACAACGCAAACCGTGGAAAACACCCTGGTAGTGAACCAAACCACAAAGTGGGAGGCGAGTCCATCATGTGACAAAGCTGCTTCAGTGTCACAGGGACAGTTACTTGGGACAGCAAAAGGTTCTGCTGGCTTTAACGGATCTTTGAGAAATGAACACGAATTGTGTGATAGATAGTCATGTAAAAATAAAAATAAAGAGCAAAACCATTTTTAACCACTTAGATGAGGAAACACGATAACGGCTTTTTGAACGGAGGAGAGTTCAAAGTCCCACCCAAGTAAGAAAAAAAAAGAAAGAAAAGGTAAAGCATTCAGCACCATGACAAACGGAAAATGACCATAATGCACCAAATAATAATAAGAAAATTGTGCTCTGACATGCAGGAAAGGAAGATTAGTTCATCCAATGATTTCGTTCTCCAGCTCTAGAAGAAGTTCTGGTGAGAAACCTTCTGGTGACTCACACACAGCCGTACTCGTACCACAGAGACTGGCTCTCCTCTGGGCTCAGAGTTTGCTCTGACTCAGCAACGCTACTTGGACCGATACCATCATCGTACGCCGCCAGGCGGGCTGAGCTGGACCTGGTGGGGTCGTTGGACTGGCTGTGCAGGCTCTGGTTCGGCCCGGGGCGAGGCTGGGCCGGGGGGCCGCTGATGTTGCTCACTAGGTTGGGGTTCAGGGACAGGAAGGGGAGATTTTCTGCTGACTCGCTAAAGATGGAGTCCATGAACACCGACTCTGCGGTGAAGGAGGGGCCGAGGAAAGACTCGAGGCTGTCGAGGTCGGGGTCCTCTGAGCTGTGGCAGGGTAGGCTGACTGATTTGGGCATGGGGGAGGCGATGGTGGGGTGGTACTCACTGGCTGTCGGCTGCGAGCGAACTCCAGCCTTTGGGGAGGGGGCGTGAGGAGAGGCGTCAACAGACACGGGCTGCCGATGGTCTTTGGACAGTAGGTCATGGATGCTGGTGCGCCTTGTGGTACCTTCGGCTGTGGAGATGACGCTGCTGGCCCGGGGCAGTGTGGAGGAGGCGGAGTCCAGGCGCTCGGAGACGGACGTGGCTTTCCCCTGGGAGGACAGGCCGGGGCGGAGAGGGGCGGAGCCTCGGACGCGCGTGCTCTCGGCTTTCCGCAGGCTCGGCCGGCCGGGCTGTCCAGAGGACTTCAGAGCCCGGTCGGCGCCGGTCGGCGCCGCTCTCCCACTGCTGGAGCGTAAAATGCCCCGCGCCTTGGTGGAGGCGCGGCCTTTCTGAGCGTGCTCAGAAGACGCAGAGAGGCGAGGGGAATCCACCGTCAGGTTCTCCTGACTGCCAGACTACAGGGGACGGAAAAATAAAGATAATCAAGACCAGGTCATTCAAAACCTCTGAAAGTCCGTTGTGTTGAATGCTTTGAAACGATTATTCATGATTAGATGCATTAATTGTGATTACTCATGATTAACTGATTAACCGATTATTGAAATAATCGTCAACTAATTTAGTAAACTGAAATTGTTAAATTCGATGGCAAAAACATATTTAGAGGGTTAAATCAAAACTGAACAAAAAATGTACACATTTAGCATTTATGATAAAAAAAAACACAGTAGACTGTAATTATGCTTAGCCAAATCTCAAATTATGAGCATTCATCTTTTAAATACCCTTCAGAATAAGAGTTTGCCGAGTCGAGTCCTTTTCTCAGAACTGACGACCCAACAAAATCGATACAAACTGTCAACACCTGAGTTAGTAATTTGTCTACAGTATAAAAGTCCTAATATTTTGTAGGTGAGATTACAAAAGTGGGTTCTACATTAATGATGAAGCTAAGAGCATCAATCTGTTGACCTCTGAAAATAACGTGGCGCTTTTTCATATGTTAGTTAATACAAATACATAGTTTCCCAATAGGCTTTAAAGCCCAAAGCTGATTTATATAGGTTCAAAACTAGTAACGTAAACGGCATTATTTTGGATCATAAACCTAAAAACAAATGATGTTCTATGGCTTCAGCTTCTGAATTCAGTGTGCAGCATTCTCCTATAACGTGATGCGATTGGGGGGGAAGGGGGGGCACAAAAGTGCAACATAATCACATTCCGAGTCCTCACCTCTGCAGGATCAATACCCTCATCTAGGAACTGCTGCAGGGACAGAACCTCGCTGGGGGATCCCGTCTTCCTGACCTGTGCCTGAGCGGAGACGGCGGCGGTGCCAGTTGGCTCCAGGGACCTGCGCAGCTGCAGGGGGCTCTGGTGGGAGGAGCGCAAGGCGGCGGGCTGCTGGACGGGGCTGCTGCCGCTGCTGGACCACACCTCTTGGTCCAGGCTCAAGCTGAACTCCCCGCTGCTCTCACTCTGAGGCCTGCTAAGACTGCCATTCAGCGTGCCTGTGGGAGGGGAACGAGTTGAGAAAGAGGGCAGACATTATGCCTTGATCCCAGTGAGGTTTTCTGAAAACAAACAGCTTCAATATTAAAAGCATCAGCTTTTTTAAAACTGTATCCAACCCAAAGAGGGAAACTGCAACCTCTAAATTAGGAAAGGTCAGCATCATCCGACCACATTTCATATTGTTTGAAATAAAGCAAAGACTGGAGATGCACATAACTGTGCGTCCTAGCTATTAATTGCCAGTCAGTCAATAAGATCAATCAACTGTAGATTAACTCATTAATGATCAACTTTCATCCCTACTGAAGACGTTAGTGGAGAGGACTACAGCTGAAGGGAAGATAGAAGAGCGTACCTTTGCCCTCTAGAGGAGAGGTGAGGTGTGAGTTATTGTTACTATTGCTACTTGTCCTGTTGCTATGAAGGCTGGAGGGTCTGGAGGCTGGTAGAGGACGAGAGGGGAGGTGAACACACATTCAGTTAGGATTTACAGAGGCTTACATGTATCCACCAACGTGCACCGACACAGGGGGTAACGCGTGGGAGAACGTCAACAGTCCGACAGAGCGTCACCTGCTGGGGCGGCAGATGGCTCTGCCAGGCTGAGGGACAGGAAGGGTGGCTCAGTGCCAGACTACAGCACCAATATGTCCATCTAAGAAGACAAAGACCACTGACGGAGAGGGAAGGAACACCTAAATGTAAAGACCACTCCACTGGAGACGAAAGTAACGATGCCAGTGAGAGCTTGTTAGTCAAAACGAAAAGCAGATAGAAGAGAATGAAAGGGAACACGAGTTGAGAACATTTTTATCTTGTGCTCTCCTGTTCCCATGGCGGTTAGTTTGAAAAGGAAAGCTGGTGCAGGTGAAACCATTTCAGACTGTAGCTGCGCTTCCATTACCAATGTGTGCAAAAACGTTGTCGATATTCCGCCAATGTAAAAAAAAATACTATTTTGCAAATGCACCATTCCCGTTAAATAAGAAAACACAAGTGAGATCAGACATGAGTGAGCTTGTTCACACGATAAGCCTTGTTTTTTAATGACTGCCATCCTGCCACTCCCTGTCGTCGACGTCTTCTTTTCAGCCAGAAGTAACATCTGGTTGTTCAATTCCGGTGAATACACTAATGTTAATACAGCCAAAAAGTCGCCTGATGCTAGCTTAAAAACCTTCATCAAAAAATATAAGGTTTTTTCGACAATGGTCTGTTTCCATTAAGCAAATTTATTTTCATAATTTCAATTTGCGCAACTATATGGTTAATGGAAACGCAGCTTGTGTTTCATGATACAAGTGACACCAAATTAGAGGCAAAATCAACACTTATAATCAACACAGGTGTTATTTGTAGAAAACCTTCACTGTAGCCCAAAGTGATAGTCTCTGCACAGAAAACGGGACTTACTACAGATGCTACAGGGAACTCTGCACATAGCCTTCAGCTCAACAGGACGACACAAAGCAAGAGCACTGCTAGACCCCTGCTGGCCTAATAAAACACACGCACACACACATAATGCAACACATCCACACGGTGGAATCTGAAATGTTTAATGGACTTCAAACTTGTTAATATATAGTAATGCTGGGAAACAAAACAGAGGCAGCCAAAAGTATTGCTCCAAAAATCAATAGATACCTCAGACATGAACCTGATGCATTAGAACTAATGCGTGGAGGATGAGTAAGACCGGATGTCCATTTCCTTAATGCCATTATAAGAATGTAGTGGGAAGTGGGTCTCAAAAGACTGCGTTTTATTTTGTAAATGCATTATGGGAACTCATCGTAAAGTAATCGGCAGAGTAATAGTATAATGCAAAACAAATTTAAGAACATGGCAAAGTTAGGTTCAAAGTAGATATTTTGTCAACACAAAAAGCAACACAAGAAGAAAAAAAAAAGATTTTGAGTAAAATACACTGAAAAACGAAAAGGGACCACTACTAATAACCATGTTTTAGCTAGTTTAAGTACAAGTGACGTGTAACAACATAATTGAGCAGCACAGGCTTGAGTAATCGCTGCCTGGCTGATGGACAACATCCAAAAGTCTGAATTACAAAGTTTTACTTTACCCTGACCGGAATCTCTCAACTAAAATAAAATCTGAAGATCAGGCTCAACAAAAGCAACATCAGGGAGTTTAGCAGAGGACATTACATTCTTTTTTTCTGGATCTGCTCAGTTTTCTGACACATTAGCCACACTTGTCTTGCTGACCCATCTGATCGGTCATTATCCAGTTTTCATGTCGATCTTACCTTGACTCTTCGGGTCATCTAAGGAACCAACAACATCCTCACATGAGGCATTGTCTGTGGAGACAAAGTTAAACATTTCCACATTCAGTGAGGGTTTAAAAAAATAAGAGCGGAAGTACAAAGGGCTGTAGGAACCTATTTGAAATGAATTAACTTGCTGTGCATGTCAAGAAAGTGAGACGTTAAGCAGATAACAGGAAAACAAAATGGAAAACAGCAAAATTGCTCTATTTTTTGGAGCTTGTAAGCTCCATTACTAAACATGCTGCACTTATTTTTGCCTACATTCTAGTAAATAAATGTGGATTGCTGTTTTAGTAAGCTAGCCTCACTGACAGCTAATACAAGATACTAAAGGTTGCTTGGTATGTTAGCACCCAAAGATTTTTTTTCTTTAAAATAGTAAATTTATTCTTTACTAGCCTCTGACATAAAGCAGTGTGATGCCATTTGTATTCCCAATATAAATAACTAATGATCGCTCACCACAGAAAAGCTACAAAAATAATCTAAAAGCTGGTTTTATATCTTTTACATTATAGTTCTTAAAAAGAAACTGAAATGTGCCAAATCCATACTTTTACAGTCAAAGCTTGAAATCTACAAACTGGATATCAGAAATGATATTCTTAATGTTGCATCAATAACAATAATAAAAAACCTATTTTATTTTGGTTTCTCACCTTTGACCTGAAGCTGGAGCTTAGCCCGCCTCGCAGACGGCAGTGTTAGTGCAGCGCAGTCGATGGCGTTGGTGGACAGGGCCAGCTCCTTCATGCGCTGTCCGCTGCGCCTGCTGCTGCCCGTCATGTCGCCGTCTCCTGCTTCAGGTCCGTCTAGATTCTCTGTGCTGCCCGCCCACTGTGACCCGGAAACACCGGCCACCGCCATCGTCTGCAGCAAGTCGTTCATGGCTGAGTGGACGGACGAAAAAAGGATGTCACAGAAAATAACTTGCAGTAATTGAATGTTAACAGCCATTTTATATATAATGATTTAGAAAATCAGTTTGTGTTTATATCCATTTAAAAAATACCTGATTTACCCCAAATCTATATAAAAAAGGATTGCTGTGTTGTAAGTGACAACACAGCAATCATGACTATATTAAACATAATTTAAAAAAAACACGTCGAATTATAAATGGGAATTGAAATAGGACACCAATTGTCTGTGCTAAAATGAAAATATTTGTCTTTTAGTTTTTGTTTAGAATACTTAACCTCAAGTTTTTCCACTAGAGATTAGAGCTGCCTCCTTAAATATCAGTTTTGAAAATTTTTCCCCTACAACGGATTTAATGTAGCTTAATCTTTTCAGAGCAACACTCAGATTTGTAAATCCAGCAAAGAACTGCCATTTTCTGAGACATATTTCTTACACTTGGAAGCAGGTTTATTCATATCAAACAGCATTATAATCTTACAGCACAAAACCAATTCTTCAAGAGGCACATGCAGGCGTGTGCAGCCATTTTACAATCAACCAAAGTGCATAAAGAAGGGCCTCAGCACAAATCAATCATTTTAACTGTTTATCTTGTAGACGTCACACGTTGTCTTTGTGCACTTTGCTTTATTGAGCCAGGTTATGAGATGGCAGAAAGGCATGAGGACATGCAGAGCCGTTCGGAGCTGTAAGCAACACTCGGCAGATCCGAGTCAGGCGAGTCCATGTCAGCAGAATAAGATCTGAAATGCAGCACGCTGACAGAATGAGAGTCTGAGACACAGTGAGAAAGAGAGAGAGAGAACAAAAGGCTCCATTTCAAGTCCTGCATGGTGAATGCCAGTGTTGATCGAGCAGTCGGTGATTCATGCCGTAAAGATTGGAGGAAAACACAGCACAGCCACATGAAAGGCAAACCCACAGTCTTCCCCCACTATCTCACCTGAACAGGCAATCCCTCCACACAAACACACACAAACACCCACAGCCTGTCATTCAGGATACGCAAAATGAAAATACAGAGCACAAAAAAGCTGCCCAACAGCTGAAGGCTTGACCAAACTGAAGGGTTTTGTCTCAAAATGTGTCAAAATAAACACATCTGTATGAGGAGAAAAGCCAGAATGTTTGAGGTTGTTTTGTTTTTATCCTATTTAAGAAGTCAAGACATTTATTTGCAAACGGTGAGAACAAAGTGAAACAAAGGGCTTAAAAGGCTTTACAGAAGAAAGTGGAGGCATTCAGCAGAGAAAGTGATGAGAACTTGGGTTACAAGGAAAGAGTTGGGGACAATAGATCACTGATGTAATCAGGTGTAGAAATGGGGACCACCAGGCCTGAATAATGAAGGTTTAACTTACCAAGTCTTATGCAGACATCTAAAACAAACAATAGAACCAGACAAGCTATGGCATACATCTATAATATTTAACAGAAGTGCCATAGTGTCACTGCCCCAATCTCATCACCCTGACATCAGTGATCACGCCCTCTGCTTCTCCTAAAGTGATAAGAGGAACTGGAAAGGCTAAAGTGGCGGCTAAACGGAGGTCTTACACATCGAGCGTCGGTAGATGGCCTTGTCTTTGTCTTTGTCCTTGGATCTGTTCCTTATGAAAGGAAACCTCTTTATAGCTGTCCAAACACAGCCAGAGGCAGGCAGGCGGTCAGACGGACAGGGAAGGGACAGCGACAGAACAAACCCAGAGAGGTGGAGGAGAGGAAAATAAAGAAAATAGGAGGGCAAAACAGATGGATGTCGTTAACATCGGCACAACCGGAGCCAGGGGAAGACATGAACAGAGAACTTAGCCTCAACTAGGCAACGTCAGGCTTAACATCTAAAGCTGGATCAACTGGAACCAAAATCAGATTGTCCACTATGTTGACATACATCACTGGCCTGGACGTCACATGACAAGGTGTGCGACACATGAGAGCCATTGCTGTGCTATGCAAAGAGTCTGAAAAAGGGACAATATTTGCTATTAATTGTTATCACTACTGCAACTATAAGTCCAATGGCATCACATTTCGAGGATCAGGAAAAAGTTTTAAAGTGGGAAATGGGTCAGTTATGCCAGCTTGACTGACCAAACTAACACGCATGTGTTTCGCAGTTTGGTGTATTTTGGTTCAGTTAACACTAAGATAAGGTGACCCACACACCTAGTCTGATAGATCATCTGTAGAGCAGATGATTAAAAAGACAATTAACCACCACTGGTGTTCGGACAATCACTTATCAATGATCACAAAATAAACATGAAGCCTGAAAAGCTGTAATAGACAGAATGTTCTGTTCTTTGTGTGGGAAATGTTTGCGAGTGGCTTTTGATTGTTTTTTGGCTTTATTTTACCTTTCAATAAAATAACAATACCACCACGCTTTAGTTCATAAAGTGTGGTGGTATTCATAATCAGTCATCAAATAGGATGAAATATTTCAGAAATCACAGAAACTTGAGTTTGCTAAATTGTAACAAACTACTGTTCCTACCGTGGCAATTATGTAAAATAATATCCAATATAAAAGAGAAAACGGACAGAAAACAAAATGTTTATATATTTATATCTATGGTGAATTTATATTGTGCATATTAAAACGTTTGCAATTTTCTCAATTTTAATTTAAGCCATAGTAGAAATTGGATAAGAAATAAAGGCCTACAACCATTTTTGTGACACATCTTGCATTGGAACACTGTAGTTTTGTGGATAAGACTATAAATGGTAATGGCGCCTGTAGATGTGCGTCATTAGCGGCTAATATGTGCTGTTCAATCCAGTGATGCATATTGATGATCCAGTATCGGGTATTTTAGTCTAAGCAAAAATGCAATGTAAAGAATATATTTTAAAAAATCTAAACTGGAAAAGTTTTGTTCGGAAAATAAACATTAACAGACCACATCAAGTACTTTTTCTTTGTATTTTAAATCGACTTATTAAATATCAATTTAACATTTCCAGTTTGTAAATAAGACACATCCAAAATATCAATTTTCTTAAATTCCACTTTGTTTTTGAAAAATTTCACAGTAGTTTAGAGGGCAGGCTTGTATAAATCTTACAATGAATCAAAAATATAAACATGGTATTCAGATACACATTCACACACATGTCGCAGCATTCTCACATTGACGATCCAAACCTCTAAACACCACTACATTACAAACTCCCTGCCAGACATTTCAATTTTTCAACACGACTGTCGACACAGAACCACATCTAGACGAGACGAAGGAGATGATGAGTATTAAAGGGTGCAATGAGGAGAGCTCCCAGAATCACTAGAGTGTTCCCGAAAAACCCAGACAAAGAGGAAAACAGCTTGGACATTTTCCAAAACGACCAGGGCTCCTAGCAAGTTGTGCTCTTAATCGAAGCGGCTTAAAAACATTCTATACATACAGGTAAAACTCAATAAATTGCCATACATTCACTTTCAACCTAATTTGTTTCAGCAATTCAAATCAAAAGGTTAAACTCATTTGTTACTTATGAAGTGGCATAATTCAAGTGTTTATTTCTGTTAGATATTGACAGTAATTGAAAAACAGAGACCGCTGTAATCTTAAATATGATAATGTGCTTAGTCACACAACATATTCAAGGTTGTAGATATCACTGTTGATACCCTATTTTCTTAACAGCAGGTTTTCCTTCTACTCAATTTCCAACTGAATACAAAACTCTGCAGCTGAACTACTGTCAAGTAATTAGTCTCCTCTTTGATTGTGTCGGCCACATCACAACATTTCCATATCAAAAATCCTTTTGTTTTTTGCAATATTAAAATTTACTATTGTGAAAGAGAATTTGGGGTTTTCTTTATTCATCAAAATCAGCTGAAATTAAAACTATTCAATTGACATAGTTTTATTTTGAACTGAATCACTGAAATGTATAGTTACGTGCAACTTTACTCATAATAAACTAAAACAGAAATCTTCAAGGTCATAAATCTACTCCTGTGTCAAAAACTCCACCAACCTAAGCTGCAGTAACCTCTTTCAGAGACTAAGTGAGGAACCATTTCTTGCACCCTTTAATAGTTTTAATGCTATGATGGAGCGTGAACCTCTCCCTTTTTACATACTAACATACTAGCAGCTTAACTCTTAACTTGGATTTTTAGAGATGTTGAAAGAAGTAGACCAAGGTTGTATTATGGTGTTAATTGGTTTCCAGCATTTGAAGCACATGAGGTGAACTTAATTCAGCTTAAAATGGTGGCAACCTGAACAACTACCAAAATAAACAGTCGAGCAACAAAGACACGGTCAAATGAAATAAAGGAAAAAGATTTTGATCTGGTTTTTCTTAATCACAATAGTTGTAATTATTTTATTAGAGTAACTACTCTAACTTTACATTATTGTGAGTTTGAGTGTAATGCCCAATTTCCTTCAAATTATTGGGCTTTTTTGTTTCTCCAAAGTTTACTTAGTCACAGTAGAAAAAACAGATATACCAACACCTGTTGTAGTTAGTTGAACATTAGTAATTAGACACTTCAGAATAATATGTTGACACTATTAAATCAATGTGCAATATCACCGAAAGATGAATGTACAATTTAGCTTTGATCCAAACACTTATAAAGTACTTTCCTAAGGACACAGTGCCTTTTACGTAAATACTTTTTCTTTATAGAAACTTAAATCTGCTGTAAGCATACTACCTGTAGCTTACAGCTTGTTGGAGAATAAACAATAATATGAATTCTGCTAAAGGAGCAAAACATTTGTTGCCAAGTGTTCAGCCAGCTGCAAAGTCATCATCCTATGAGGTGGAGTACAACCCAATTAAGAAGTATTAGACATAGTTGTAAAACAGATTTCATGGCATCTCCCTTTATTTAATTTTGGTTATACCATCAAAATAAGATTGAACAAATCCAGTGCACCTCATGTTGCTCCAAACATGAACAGCATCTGATTTCTTAAGGTCAGAAGTGTTGAGTCAGAGTCAACCTTGTCCTGCTGCACAGCTCAGCTGTAACCTCTATGAGTGACACAGACAATGGACTCACAAAGACATGCCCCGAGAGACATGACAGTCGGGTCATTAGCCCCGCCCACCCTCCCTATCCACGGCATACCGTTGGACGAACCCTGACTTTGGGCATGGGAATGTTGCCCTCTCCTTCCTTCGCAGAGAAATAAAGAAGCAAATCAGCGGTTAGGGAACAAAAGACTCAGCCGTACTGTACAAACCCACTTGGAACCTGTCTGTTCCTGTCCTGCACATTATTAATCAAGAAAGTGTGCGTTTCTTTTTGCACTCACTTATGCTCCTCTTTTGTGTGAGCGTGTCATCCAGCGAGTTGGACCCAGAGCCGATGGAGGAGCTGTCCTGGCTGTCTGGAACAAAAGTGAAAACACTTTCCCCCAGCTCCAAACGAGAGGGGGTCAGCGTGAGAGAACGCATCCGCTCCCGGCTCTTCGGCTTCATAAGCTTCTTCATCTTCAGAGTGATCCAGTTGCCACGCCTTTGACGAGAGGTCAGAGAGGTGAAATGAAGATGGCAACAAGAGACCATAAGCATCTGGTAGATCATAAGTTATGAAGTAACATAACTTTTTCTTTACAGAATAAATAGTTTTTGTTATACGTCAGAACTCATGTGACCACATGAGGTTGCTTTTTTTTTTTAATTTTTACCTGCGTGGAGGCGAAGGATCAAAGAATTTGTACTGGTCCATTATTTTCTCCTCAAGTTTTTCCTTCTGTCTCCTCAACTCGTTTAGCTTGTCTCTAAAGATTGCACAAAGAACAAAAAAGCAAAACAAACAAAAAAAAACAAAAAACAGTGAACTTAGAAACCAAACATCTTACAAGATTACCGTATTACTACCTTAAAAATGGAAAGATTTTTTTCATCTTACAAACAACCAGCTAATGCACTACAGTGGGATTTTATGCAATACATCAACACAAAGTAGCACATATTTGTATGGGGAAAAGAATATAAACTACATATATTTCCGCATTTAAGCATATTCAACTTCTGGGTCAATACCCTTGTACAATTATGCTCTATTGCAGCTTCAAGTCTTTTTTAGGCAGCATCACAACCAGGTTGGTGCATTTAGAGACTGAATTTTTTTGACCAACCATCTTTAAAAATTGCTTAAACCTTGTTAGATTGGACGGTTTGGAAGTACTTGACTGCCAGACCTGGGAAATAATTCCAGAAGCAGTATCTTGTTAAAGTAAGATACTGATAGTTTAAGCTGTAGAGTAACTGTTCCGTTAGTTTTCCTTTTAAGCCAAAAAGTTACATTTTGGTCTCATTTAACTCCTTTACAAGGACGCAACAGTAGACTATTCCACATGGGAAATTTCTCCTCACCATTCTAGCCACCATTTACAAAATAGGTGATTTCTGAAGGCAAATAGCTGTTATATTAGGGGTGTGAGATGCAAATGTGACAAAATGTAAAAAAATCCAAGGGGCACGGATGCTTTTGCAAGGCACCATATCCAACATTCACTCCAAAGAAAAAGAAAAATGTATCTTTTGTTTTACATGTATTGTCTTTGCTCTACATGGAACAGGTCCTTGCTCTCCATCGTCTGCTCCAGAAGTGTGCGGTTCTGCAGCATCAGGGTCTGGATCTGGTCCAACAGGTGACGATTCTCCTCCTCCAAGTTGCCTTTCAGCTGGCTCAACAGCTAATTCACACGAAAAGGGAAAACCAGCTTAAAACGTCAGAGATTTATCCAAAAGCGTTCACTAAAAATATATTTGAAGGTCTCATTACCTCACACTGGTTGGTGAGTTTAGTGGAGGTGATGTCCAGCTGCTGGTATTGCTCCTTGAGTTTGGAGAACTCAGCTTCTAGCTTGGTCTGCTCCAGCTTTGCACTGTTCAACTGGCTCTTTATGTTCTTATGGTCCACCTGCAGACTCTCGTTGTCCTTCATCAGTTGGCAATAGGAGGTGTTCAGCCTGGAAAGACACCACAGACTCTTTGGTGGAAATATGCATTTCAGTCACTCTGAAAACATTCACGTTCCCACTCGTTTTCCAGACTAAACAGTCCAGATTTCTCCAAATACTTCATACATTTTGAACCGTTATATTTCACAATCATGAATCAACAGTAAAGAAGATGAATTCTGATTTGGTTGTGGGTGCTGATTTACAAGTACAGATTTAAATACATGAACATATTACATATATATTTTTATTGTTTTTTTTGTTGTTTTTTTTTGCCCCATTTCCAGCAGTTGAACCAGAAAAGGTCAACCTGAGCAGCAGCCAGGATGCAGAAACTCTAAAACCTCTGAACCAGGAACGAAATAGTCGATCTTTAAATTTATTTTGTAGCAGTTTTTAATTTCACCAATAACTGGGAAAAAAAAGACTTAAAACTGAAACATTTTCCATAAGCCAGTTTATTTTATAGCTTAAAAAGCCTGACCTGTCGTTTTCCTCTTTGAGCAGTTTGCACTGGTCAGCTGTGTCTTGGTGGCTCTGATTCTCCTGAGCCATCTTGTCCTGCTGCTCCTTCAGGTTTTTCTCCAACTCCTCCAGCTCTCCCTTTCTCTGCAGGAGTTGCTTGTACCTGAACAGAAGGAAAAAAAAAAGACAACTTAGAGACTACAATTTTCTTTTCAAAGTTCCTCAAAAAGTAACAGAATTGACTGAATATTGTCGTAGTTCGAGAGAAGCTCACTTGTCCTCCAAGTCTCTGTGTTGTTGCTCCAGGCTCTTATGGGAGGTCTTCAGGCCGCCGTGTTTCCCAATCAGAGCTTCGTACTCGGCCGCCTGCCGCTCATGGAGCGCCGCCAGCTTCTCGTGATCCCGGAGCAGCAGCTCGTAGGTCACCCTCAGCTCCTCCTTCTCCCTCAGCGCTCCCTCCCGCTCCCCCTCCACGCTGCTGTGCTGGCTCTGCAGCTGGGCATTCTGGGCCATGAGGGCCGCACTTTGAGAGCTCAGGGTGGAGTTCTCCACCTACAGCACAGAAGTGGAGGAGCAGCACAATCACTTAAAAACATATGATTTGTGATAAATTTCAAGTGAAGATGAAATATTCAAAGCCCAGATCTCTGCAAATCAAACATTAAAAACCAAGGAAGAATTTATTGGAGTTTTTGCCTGTAGAGGGCACTGCGTCTGTGTGGGATAACCTCCAGCTTGGGAGAGGAAATAAAAAAACGGAAGTACAGTTCTTTATCAGTTTATATGTTCCCTTTATGGCCACAGTGGTTTACCAGCCCAATCATCACAGACAATATTTACACTCAGACAGACATAGACAAACTGGGTTCAGGTAAAACAGCAGCAGCAGCAGCACAATGGTACAGTATCCACCAACATGCAGTGTGCCGTTATACGCACAACTCAGCAAATTACTTGAACATTTTCCAGATGCAGTAAGCAGCTACAGTGTGACCCTGCCACACATAAGAGGAGTTTGAAAAGCTGCCAGAGAGTGAGAGCAAATGTAAATCCATACCAGGGAGCAAAGCTGACTGGCCTTATAACTGTACAAACACAGAAGGTGGGACAAGATATCTGTGTTATTTTTAATGTACACTCCTGAATAGGCGCCACAGCACTACCATAATGTAACCAGTATAATACAAGGTCACATTAATGATAAACAAGTTATTCTGAAACCGGTGAAATGTTTGCAAAAACATTTTAAACTAAAGTCCCACTCACAACATTAACTAATTTGCATTTTGCTACAAAGTATTTCAACTGTGTAATTGTGATCAACTGGATTTTCCTTCAAGAAACTGTTGCAATTCACATGATATTCAGTGGAAGGTAAAATAATAAATGTTGACAATTTAGACAACTATTAACAATAAAGACAGAACTTTTGTTGGTAGTGTTCCTCTTTAATTCCTGATATGAATAGAAAACAACATTCGGGATGTTTGCTATAAATATCTATCAATGGTCTGAAACAGCAGTGTGTGGGTCTGAATCATTCACACATACACAGATCACCAAGCTCCTGCCACTGTCAGGATTCTGCTGCTGGATTCCGGTAGCTTTGACACCCAAACATGTTGCCACTTAGTTACACCAGGAGGTTTTGTTTTCACATCAAACCGAATTTATCACAGAAAGAGATCCATTAAAATTTAATCATTATATATATGCCTGCCCTCTGAGGACGAAGGTTGTTGATAGTGAAAAGGCTGCAAAGGTATTAGAGGACTTTGAACTTCATGAGTTCAAATCATTATAAAGCACAAGTAGAAATAAAACATAAAAGTGTTTATTAAGCTGCTCTTATAAGGGAAAAGGGACAGTATAGGACTTAAATGCAAAAACTGAATACGAAATACTTAAAAAAAATTCTGTTCCTCAAAATACATAAGGAATATAAAAAATATTTCAATATCCTATTAATTAATCCTGGGTTATTTCTGGTTTTCCCTGTTTGTATGATGAGTTTACCTGCAGTTTGGCATTCTGCGTCTGCAGAGTGGTGTTGTTCTCCTGTAAGGAGGCGGTCTGCCTCTGCACCGCTACAATCTGTGCCTGCAGGTTGGAGCTCTGAGTTTCCAGTTGTTTGAGTTGGCTTCTCAGAGCCACCTTCTCAGCCTGCAGTGTAGCATTCTGAGGGGAAAAGCACACAAAAATCATAATGAATAATACAGAAATTTGGAACCAAAATGGAGAGGAAAAAAAAACACATGAGAAATCTAAGATTTATTTAAACTTACGTTTCTCTCCACTTCAATTAGTCTGTCTTTGACTTTCAGCAGCTCCCTGGTGGCTTCATGGCTCTCCTTTTCCCATTTATTGACAGTCTGGGAGTTTTCTCCTCCTTTCGGGGGAGAGCTGTGCACCATCCTTTCCTCCTCCTCTCTCTGGCGAAGTGCCTCATAGTTTTTCTTTACCTGAGGTGAATCAAGTAAACCATCAAGCTAAATAGCTAAATAGTCTAATAGCTGCTGCAGGAGAACATTTTAAGATGTCTTCAACTTTAAATTTCACGGTTTTGTTCTTGTAGCACACTTAGCTTCAAGTCTGCAAAGAACAACTATTTTTTATATTTATTATAAAAGTATGGATTTCAATTTTGCTTACCGTTTTTAGCTCCTGCCGAAGTTGCTGGTTGAGGTTGGAGGATTCCTGTAATCGCGCCTCTAAAGCAGCGATTTTCTCCTCTTTGATCTCCAAAGATGATTTCAGAGTTGACTCCAGTTTGGTTTCAAGCAGCTTAAACCTGGGAAGAAATAAAGGTTTATGTAGTTATGTGTTAAATGCATAAATGTATTACGACAATGTGGAGAAACCCATCCACCCCCCAAAAATATCAATTATCGTCTAACAAAGGACGGGATGATTCTGCCTTGGAAAATATAGAGAAAAACAGCCCTTTCAGTAAAATGGGTCATTATTCTGAATGATGTAAAGGAGTTTAATTTTAAACCAGCCTTCAAAGATTTTATAAAGGCTCCATCACAGATCAGCAATCATTGTGTACCTGTCATCGGAGCTCTCATCATGCAGGAGTCTCTCTTTGTTCAGTCCAATTTTCTCCAATTCATGAGTAAGTTTCTCAAGGTCATTATTCATCTGCTGTGTCCGCAGTTTCTCACTCACAAGCTCCTACACACATCAAACACACACACACCACACAAAATACTGCATGTGAAGCATCTTCTAATATAACCTCACATTTACTTAAAATTTATATAAAAACAACATTAAATGACTTTAACGTAGAGTCGATCAGTAAAGCTGATTAATTTAATCAGCTGAATCTTAACACATACATAAAAAAAACTCTGCTTACCTCTCTTAGTGTCATCAGCGTCTTCTTATCTATACTGCCCTGTTTGACCAACTCCTTGTTCTCTTTCTCCAAGTCCTTGACTCTTGTACACGAGTCCCTGAAGAAGATCATCTCCTTGCCCATGGTGCGGTTCTCCTTCTCCAGGGCGGCGATACGCTGGTTGCCGTCATCCAGCTTGGAGTCGCGGATCTCGGCCTGCTGCCTCAGCCGCTTATTCTCCTTCTCCAGAAGCTTCTTATCTTTCTCCAGCTGGGAGCTTTCCAGTTCCAGAGTTTTGTTCTGTGAGTGAGACAGGACGCAGTAAAGTAAAGATGGATGCTAACTGCGGAACATTAGCGTAGCGACCGCGACTACGGTCTACCTCCTGCTCCAGCTGCTCCAGCCGTTTGCTCGAGATCTTCAGTTCTTCCAGGTTACGCTGAAGGGTTTGGTTCTCCGTTTCCACTTCTTGCAATTCTGCCTCCAGCTGCTGGATCTTCTTGCTGCTGTTCTCCAAAGCCTTCTGAAGCCGCTGGTTCTCCGTGTCCAGACCTTGGTAGCTCACCTGGGAAACAAAAGTGTAGAAAAACTTGAACATTGCAGTAATTTTATAACTGCTGTATTGAAGAAAGTAATTGTAAATATTTAGACTTAAAAAAGGCTATTTACTGAAAGAACATATTCAGAGCAGTGATTAAGCCAAAACTGTACTAAAATACATACAGTTTTCATTTAAGACTGTAAAACGGAAATTTTATAAATATGTTCTACCCAAAACTCAATGCCAGTTTTAGCTTCACCAGATTCAAATTCTGTAAAAAAAGAAAAAAAAATTATATGTTTTATCACCGTTTTCTATCCAAAAAAAATCAACATCAGACCTTCAGTATGTTGGTGTTGAGTCGAGCAGAAAGTGCTGAGCTTTTCACATTTAGATGTTAGACATTTTTTTTAGATGGAGATGCAGTGTTTACTACAAAAGAACAGGTGTTAAGCATTTTAGGCAATAAATTATTTAGCTATTTAAAAGGATATGTAATTGTTTATTTGCATTGTTTTTATATTTCTAATATATTAAAAAGGCTTAAAAGTAAAATCTACACAATGTGCCAATTTTTTAAGATCCAATTAATCGTCAAAATAAGCAATAGTTTAATTGATAACTAAAGTAATCGTTAGTTGAAGCACTGATTTATTTCGAGGAATATGATCCAACAAGATAATGGTGTTGAAAGGGTTCGCTTATTTTCTAAACCAAGAAAACCAGCTGACATGATCTTTAAATTACAAGCAGCGGAAAAGTGAAAGAGCAACCACCAGTGAGTAGGAACTGCGCCTCAAACAGCCAGAGGAAACTTCCACCACCTTTTTTAGTGACATTTTACCAGAAAGACCTTAATCATTCGGAAAAGTTTGAGAGGAAATGTTGACTGTTTTAAAACCATAAACTTTGGTTTATCTTGATAAACCAAAACCAGGCAATTCCTGATCCTAAACACTGTTTTATCACAGTCCAGGAGCAGCTCCTGTATGTGTGTTCATACCTCTAATCTTTCTGTCTTCTTAGACGAGGCTTTAAGCAGCTCAAAGCTGCGCTTCAGCTGGGTCCTCTCGCTCTCCAGCTCCCTGTTCTCGGCTTCCAGCTGAGCGGCCTTTGCCCCCGCTGACCGGAGCGTCTCGGTTGAGCGCCGGAGCTCCAGGTTCTCCTGTTCCAGCTGGCCGTTCTCTTTCTCCAGCGCCTCTAACTGGAAAGCCATATTTTTTAGAGCGTCCAGTTTCTTCTTTAGACGGCGGCCCTCCACCTCCAACTCAGAGTTCTCCTTCTCCAAGGAAGAAACCTGCAAGAAAGAGGTGTGAGAAGTTGGGAGATACAAGTCTGAAACAAATGCATCATTTCCAATCTGGCAGGATGACATTTTTTATGTCTTTATTCCCAAAGATTTTTTTTAACAAATTCACATTTTATGTCCTATAGAGGCAAAGGTTCCCTGTGAAATTTTTCCATATATTTCTGTTTAGACTAGACTTTAAAAACACATATGCCGCAAAAACCAAAACGAATAGAAAAAAAAAATCTGCAAGTAACATCATCAGATACAGCTATGAAATAAACGTTCCATGCTTATTTCTTTTTCTATACCTGAACAATTATCAAGTCAAATTCTATTTTTTTTTTTGTCCAGACTCCACAAGAACCCAGACTTTGAGAATCTACATTTATTGCGTTGAGATTGTTAAATCAAATCATTAGTAAAGGACACACATATTCCACAACCCACGTGAAAATGTATGGATTAAAAAATAATTTAAAACGTAAGCAAACCAAGGTAATATAGCAATATGTGGAGAGATGGACCAGACCTTTTCACAGGTAATTCCAAGAGTGGCAACTTTCTTCTGTAGGCTTTCATTTTCCCTTTCCAGCTTTTGTAGCCGAATCTCCAACTCTTCTGCTCTCTCACCTTTTTCCTTCATCAATTCAAGCTCCTTTCCTGCATTTAAAAAAAAAAAAAAAAAAATCACTTTTAAAAACACTCAAAACTCTTGTTAAAATGAAGAAAACGGAACATAATATTATTCTCAGAAAAAATTTAAACCCAAAAATGTTCATCCAGCTGGTTACTCACGTAGCTGCTTCCTTTCAAATTCAAGCTTGTTCAGTTTGCCCGTCGTCTCGCAGATTGACTCGTGAAGGACTCTGTTCTCCTTCTCCACGTCTTTCACGCGGGCCTCGGCTCCAACCTGGCAGCGTTGACGCAGTGAGGAAATGGTTTGGCTCAGGTGCTTGTTCTCCTGCTCTAGAACCTTCATCTGGAGAAAACGAAATTAAGCTTTGATTTAATTGTGATTTATGTTCTTAGTGGGATAGGAACAGTACAAGGCACCGATTTCCCAGCTGAATCAACACTACAAACACAAACCACTAGGATAAATCTGCTGTTTGCCTGACCGCCGTGGGTACTGGAATAGCACAGCATTAGTTACATCTCATTATGTTTGCAACAAAGCCGATGGAGATAGATAATCTGTGAGTGCGGTGTTCTGTTTGCTTTCCCCCCTGAAGCTCATCAAAGCTGGATTTAACGAATCAGAAGGTTAAACTAATCAAAGGTGTCAGATTTGGGTCTGACAACTGCAAAGTCCTGGCTACACACAGCGAGCGACTCCATCTAAGCTGCAGACTGCAAGAAATCGGGATTCAATGAAGCATTCAGCTTGTTGATCCAAATGCAAATGGCTGAAAACTAACTGTTAGCATAAACAATCAGTGAAATGTATTTATTCTGCATGTTTTTGTGGGATTTCTTGGAACAGTTAGCAGAAATTTTATAGGAAAAAAAAAGTGTTTATATCAAATCTATTTGGTGTTTTTATTTTTTTTTCTAATGTGCTAAATGACAGTCCAGTACAGAGTCAAATGTTAACTTTCTGAAATAAGGTGAGTCCTAAATGAGATTAGAGCTAAAAAGCGTTGAAGTCGCTCTTTAATCAACTAAATGTGTCACAGTTTTAACGGATAACAATCAGACTGTTCTGAACAATTATAAAATGGCTCATGAACAACACTGAGTGTGTTTGCATGCCCACCTGTCTCTCCGAGTTTTCCCTGAGTGTCTCCAGAGTCTTCTCCAACAAAGCCTTTTCCTTCATCAGGTCCGTACTCAGTGACTCGGCACTACGGAGCGACTCCCTATCCATCATTAGTTCATTCTCCAGTCGCTCCAACTGCAATAAATAAGAGCCTTTTATTGTATATATAATAATACTAAAGTAATTACAAATAATTTTACTCTGTTGAAAAAAATCCTGAATTTTTGGTACTTCAAAAATGTTTTTAGTTGGCACTTAACTAAGCACAGAAAAAGTATCCATATGTCATTTTTAACCATAAAATGATTGCGATACAAATAGAAGAGCTGTTTAAAATAATACCCGATTCTGTATGAATTAAATTCATATTGAAAGAACAGTGAAATATGCTCATTTGTGAGTTACATGTCTCCCAATAGCTGCTTTCAAATTTAAACGCATCTTGGATTAAGTTTTTAAAGTCACTTAGAAATCCCACACGGTGGATTTTCTCTTTGAGGGAGATGAACTTGGTGGTATGCTTTTGTTTGGAGGGCACACAGAGAATCTTATGTTTCTGAAAATAGCTGTGAAACGTCTTTTAGCACAGGGTTTTCCAGAGTTAAAGGAAAAGAGAAAAGGCAGTTAAACCATGTGGATTTACAGCTTTGCTTTCATCCCCCTATCCACCCCTCTTTATCCTTGCCCAGTTTTACTTTCTCTGTGTCACTGTGGTCTAAAGGTCTACAACCAAGAGGAGACATGTACATTATGCAGGCAGTGCTGGTGCAGCATGTTGGTTTTGCTGCTGAAGGAGAGAATTAAAGATGTTCTAGAAATAAAAACCATCACAAATCCCAAAATGAGTGTTGTTTTAAGAATCAAAGAAATTAAGGCTTACTTTCTGGTTAAGTTTCTGGTTTTCTTGGTTGGCTTTGGTCAGTTTAGCTGTGTTGTCCTGACTGGCTGTCCCTTTGAGTTCCTCCACCTTCTTCAGCAGAGCTTGATTTTCTTTCTCCAGCTTTAACAGGCGACTGGAGGTCAGCTCATTCACCTCCTCGCCCAAAGACTTCTGCGGAGCTAAAATAAAGACAGAACATCAATGTCTTGGCAAAATACAAGATGCATCATGCCTATTGCCTTATTACCACTAAATATCAATAACTCAGATTAAATCTTGAGACTGTAATTCCACTAAAGCATGCTTTGACAAACATCCACCTTCACACAGTCTTTATCCAGATCCTGGGCTTGCTAAACCTATTAACAGCTTTTATTATCCAACCACACAGCTTATCTTTCAGGAGTCACTGAATATTAATTACAGCACAGGTCTTAACCAAGTGGAAAGAAAACCCTGTGGAGGCTGGCACATACAGACAGAGCCTGGAGGGACGATGCCAGCATTAAGGGCCAAAGACCAAAGCCTGGTCCATCACCCGTCTACAGCTTCCAATAGAGTGAACTCTTCAGTGTCCGTTAGCAGCTTAACTTTTTAAGTGAATGGCTTATTCTTTATTTTCCCATTTTTTATATGGTCTATGTTACTAAAGTTACAATGATTAATCAGATTAATCAATTATTGAATTAATCATCAAGTGATTTAATAATTGATTGATCATTAACTAGCATAAAGACTCCAAAAAAGTAAGTTATCAAAAGACCACACTGTGTGTGTATGTATATATATAAAAACCTGTGAACCAGGTGAAAATAAAATTTGGGTTTTGGGTAGAACATATGTACAAATAAATTCTGTAAAAGAAATAAAATAAAGAAATAATTTTGATCAGTTAATTATAAATACAACAGATCAAATGTATAAGTTTATTTAAAATGCTTATTTTCATATCTTAATGCATCTCTATGGTACACAAATGCTTAAGTGGTTAAATGAAAAAAATCAGCAGAATGTGGCATTTTCTTATCCAATTAATCATTGGAATAACTGGTTAATAGTTGGAGGAGTCAAATAATCGATTAATCGTCAAAATAATCAACAATCTGATAAACAATAGGATTGTCACTAATGATTATTTTAGTAACATATATCATTGCCTTTCTTTCTCACCATCAGTCAGCTCTGGTGTCTTTGATAATTGCTCCAGCTCCCATCCCAGGTGCAGTGACTCATCCATGCTCTGTTTCTGGGCCATCTCCAACACCAGATTCTCCTCCAACAGCTCCTCCATTCGCTTCCGGTCAAGGTCCCGCTCCTGGAGATCAAATTAAGTTCAGCAAATATCGTTGTTATACATGTTCCTACTACAATTTCTGTTCCAGATTACACCCAGAAAGCATGACTATACCATCTCCAGATCATGCATCTTAGACTTGAGCTGGAGGTTCTCTTTCTCCAGAAGGTGTAGCTTGTCGGACCGCGTCCTGGTGGAATCCAGCTGCTCCTCCAACATCGTCTTTGTTTCTAGCAAAATCTGGTTGTCCTCCTTTAGCTCCTATAAAAATATTAAGAACACAAGTCTAACACAGAGGAAAAAACTGCAGTTGCAGCAGCATGCAAAAGACCTAAGCCCAACCTTTAGGGCAAAAATGCTGTTATTTGTATCCAAATGTTTGTTTGTATGGTCAAACAGTATAAACCCATACTCTCAATACTTTCAAGATGATTTTGAAAAACAAATATAAGAGTTGACAAGAAACCTAAGGCTAATATTTGTGCAGAAATCAGATTGGATGAATACGTAGATGGAAAGACAGATCGACAGACAAAGATGGATGGTACAGCGGATTCACCATTTCATGAAAATAGAACAGACTGGTAGACAGACAGATTGATGGCTAGGCAGACTGATGAGACGGTTGACGTGAATAAACTGGCGTACGGGTCAACGAATATAACAGACTGAAAGATGCTGAACATGTAAAATTTTTTTACTGCCCTCCAAGTTAAAATGGTCTTTATTCCGTTTTTGCAGCCATTTACCTCGACTCTGGCCTTGTAGAAGTCAATGTCATGAAGTCTCTCCTTGTACCGGCAGAGCTCGCTCTCCAGTTTGTCGACACGTATGGCTTTTTCTCGGAGTGCGTCCAGCTCATCGCGGTAGGCCCGAGCCGAGCGAGCGTCGGACAGCAGCTGATAGCTCTGCAGGAGTACATACATTTGTTTATGGAGCATAAACAAAAGTAGAACAGTTCAATGGAGTGCTAAAATCGCACAAACAGAAATATAAAAACATACTGAATCAATGGCTTTCAATTTAAATTATATAATTCGTGGAGTATTTGAGAACAAAAAACACCAATGAACAGAATAGTTTCTGCACAAGATCAGTTATAACAAAAAGCATTTGTACTCGCATTTCTCCACAAAACCCCAAGTTGTTGTTTTTTTCCCTTTGGTAAACAATTGCATCAAAAGCCAGGAGAATCTGAAGCCAGACTAAAAATAGTTTGAGCAACCTCTAATAAGTGACTCGCTAGCTGATTACAGCCTGGCATCAATTTAGAAACCGAGTGCTAAGGAAAAGAAAACCAGGTGGAGGGGAAGTGAGGTCATTTGAATATTTGTAAACCATGCAGCAGATAGTTGTGATTGGCAACTTTACCTCCTGCTGGATTCTCTTCAGCTCCACCTCCATGTTCTCCAGCTCCTGCCTGGTGTCCAGAAGTTGCTCGCTTTTTTCCTCCCTGTAAAGGAGAACCAGCATAAACAAAAGCAGTACAGAAATGACATACGAGAACTGCAACAAAAACACGATATGCCATGTGTTTTCTGTTTGTCTTTTTTTAAGGAGGTACTTATGAAGACATCAGTCCAGTTAGGAAATTCCTTTTGTGCTCATTCTCATTCAGTGCTTTAAATCTGTATTCTATAATAATAGCCTTTGGATAGTTGCATAGAAAAGTAACGGTAAACAAAATCTGCACAAACATTTTTGTGATGTGTGAGGAAATGGAGATGATGTGTCAACAGAAGTGGTGCTATGACTAATCATTTGTTTTTAACTCACGACAACACATGTCTAATTCCGGACATACAGACTATAAAAGTGCAAAAAAGAAGGGAAAAAACGATCCAACATTTCATAAAAGCAGAAATAAGATAAAATCCTGGTTTGGTAGGCTGGTTTAAAGCCATGACTTGCTATGTTTTCAGTGACTTAATTAAAAAAAATTTTTGGCAAAGAATTTTTGCAAACATGATTTTATCAATATGTTCAAGCATTTCAAAAAAGTGGTTAGTGTAGAACTGAGTGGAGACTTAGTCCACTAATAAAATCATTGTACAAGAATAATCCCACGCTAAAAAATATAAAAAGCTGTTTAATTAGACTTTGACATTTTAAAAAAAAGCATACTTTGGAGTTGTTTTGATATCTACATAGCACAATGTGCAACTTGTTCTTGAACGCATCACCTGTAAGGAAATGTTGTCTTGACACACCACAATGTGTGGTCATTCGTAGGGACTATAAATGCAAACATTGTATTTATGGCTTGTTAAATAACACAGGCAGTGTGGAATTGCACTGTCTAGGATTTTTCTCAGTATCAGTGATGTTTAAGTTGGGTAGGTTGAGTCATTTAATGTAGGGCTAGCTACATTACTTTCCTTTAGAAAAACGCTGAGGTAAACCTTTGTTTCAGTCTGTCTCTTTTTCTCTGTTGTCAGTGTAGCCGAGAGAGAAAACTTAATGTCCCCCCCAAAAAGCAGACTTTAGTAATGGATGAGTCTTTATATTTTGATTTCATGCTACTTTCTAAAGTTGGTTAGTTTTAAACCTAAATGTTCCACATTTGCACAAATTTAAAATAGTTATGCAAGTACATAAAAATATTTTTTAAAAAACAGTAATATCCCACTATACATTAAGTACTGTGCAGTATTGGCAAGTCCTATGTCGATGTACAAACACCACTGAACGCCAAATCAGCCTAAAGTGTGTGCTTACAGAAGTGAGAGACTTTGATTTCTGTTGTCTCATGTCTCAAAAACCCCCAAAGATAAGCAGAACTAGCTCAAGAACCTGGAAACCTCCTGTGACTACAACACACAGCAAATATTCCCCTGAGGCAACAACCCTTCATCCTCCTGTACTCAGAGGAAGAAACAAGTCAGACCTGACAAGTAAAGAGTTCACAAGGTGAATTCTGTATTTTTAATTCTTCAAAAACCGCAGCATGTTTTTGTCAACAACAACACTAGAAGGCTACATGTGTGAAAAGAAGTGAAATAAGGCACTTTCAGTTTGAGTTTTAGAATTTCTCACTTTGTGAAAGTTCAGAAGATGTGCTGCTTTTGGGTTAGGTATAGACTTTAGGTTAGGTTTAGGATCAGAGAAAGGCTACAGAATACAAACAATAAAATAATAATAATAATGGAAGTCGATGCTAAATCCTTGTGAAGATACAAAGACGCAAAATGTGCGTGGGTGTGTGTGTGTAAGTTTTCCAGGCTCAGCTCTCAGGAGAGAATGTGTCGGGAGAAGCGTTGGGAGAAAACGACTGCATTCCTGAGATGCTGCTCAGTCTGTGCATGTGTTTGCATGAAACTGGTCCGCTGAACATCTGATGGCCCATTTGATTACAGCTCTCTGGAGTCTCCTAGCGCATCTCAATAAGGAAAGGAATCCTATTCTCTCCCTCTCTCTCCCCATTTTCTCTCCACTCATTCACCTTCTGTTTCCTCAGACAGTTAAACAATTGTGGCACGGGAAGTCACCCCCCTTCGACTTTTTTTTTTTAAAACCCATTAACGCTCCGATTCGCTGCAGTTTTGGCTCGTTTTCACACAATCCGTTTCTTGAAAATTACAAGCACCTGTCAACTGCTGCATGGAAGATTAGCGGGGCCGTCACATTACGTATTCAGCTGGCAGTTTCCTCCGCTTTCTGAAAACAAGCTGCAACTGTGCAGGATGAGACTGTGAGATTTTGACCATTTGACAGATTAAAAACACTTTGCAACTGCCTGAAACTGACCATGGTCAATAAATGTATTTATTATGGTAAATAAAATCTAATTTAGCTACATAAAACGTTAATGACAATCATACTTCTTCTTGGCTAAAGAGATGAAAGACCAGATTCTATAAATTGACAGGTTTTTTTTTCTTTGTGCACTTCATGTTAAAACTGTCCATTGCAGATGCCAGAAAAAAAGAAGAACAATGAATCAAAATATTAAATCATCTTGATGGTTGCAATTTTGTATTTTAATTTAAAGCAACTGAAAATAGAAACAATGTCGATAAGTCGCCTATAAAACTTGTTTGGGTCCTTTGACCAAACACAGACAGACCTGCGCATATCTGAATTACAATGGCCTTAATTTAGGCTTTCATTCTGCTCACACACATGAAACACACAGCTTTGTTTGGAAAAAAGAAACAAAATACACAGTCTTGCTATAAACAGAGAGACAATAATGATGATTTCTCCAAGACTTGAGGCCTGTTTCAAATTACGGACAAAAAAAACCCAATTTGTATTCATAAGTCTGCTCTGTATCTGACTTTGGTACATGAAGAAACAGACAGGAAATATCACGGCAGTTTTGCAAAGTTATTTTGTTTTTGGTTTGCATATGTATATGTGAAAAAGACTGACTGCAGCAGGAGCACAAGCTTGAAAATGGTTGAGAAATCTGTTGAGAACAAAAAAATAAGAAAAGCTGTTTGTGCAACACTGAGCCACTGTTGCTTCAAAATTACCCCTTTTTATAGACATAAACTGATTTAAGCAAACAAAAAAAATCTGTTTTGGCAAAAAATGACTCTATATATATATATAAAATTAAGTAGCCTCATAATATCTAAATAAAAATCACATTCAGCTCTGGAACTTATTTGTCTCCACTACCAAAAGTCTATGTACATGCCCCATTTAAATAATTGTTGATCAAGCTGATAGGAGGACAACGGCACTCACAGTTCCTGTCGAAGGCGTCTGATTTTGGCCTTGGCATCAGCCAATTCCACCGAGAGGTGCTGCCGACTCTCAGTCCTCCTCATGCTAGGAGAGTCACCAGGGGACTGAGTGGTGATGGGAGCCAGGGGAGAGAGCTGCACACAGTCTCTCTCCTGGGTGAGCTCCACGATCGTCTAAATGCAAGAAGGACGGAAAGAAAATGTGGACAGGTGAAGCTGTGCTACACTGCAGTACAAAAAAGAAAGGAAACACAAGAGACTTAAAGACGAGTTTTAATATTTGGGAAGTCACTGGCAGGCATAGTTAGAAAAGTTACACAGAGGCCCCACACCAAGCCTATTTTAATCTACTACCCTCAACAGGAAATGGGATTTTAATTGAAAGCGGCTGGACGATTCTATGATAATCTGGAGGCCATTAGAACCCCTCATATGCACCCACACACAAACTCTGCTATCAGCAATAGGAATCTACACCCCATGGCTTGGAAACTCATTTAATGCTGCGTGTAGTCACAACACACACACACACACACACACACACACACACACACACACACACACACACACACACACACACACACACACACACCAAATGACAGTTAACAGTCTCAGCCCTTCCTTCCTGAGGCTGCTCTTTTGTGGCAACAACAAAAAAGGAAAAGTTTCCACATGACCGTGCTAGAAAAAGCTTCAGTCGCGTATCTTCTTGTAAAAACATGGAACAAGATAAATGGGCCTAATAAATCACACCATTACCTCCAGCTGTGTGTCCCTTTCATCCACCAGACGTTTGAGGTGGAAAGCCAGATTTCTCGACAGGCTGTCCAAATCCTCAGGGGGCATTTCTCCATTCTCCAACCACTGCAGGTCCACCACGTTCTCCTGGTTTTGGGTCACCTGAAACCAGGACAAAATGGTAAATTGTAGTAAATGCTCACTACGCCACGCTAATATTACTACAGCTTGATATTGATCAAAGAGAGAAAGCACCTCTTGAATGTGAGATGCTATTGCAGCTTTGGTGTCAAAATCCAGAGTCTGGATACGTTCGATGTATTCTTCTTTCTTCTCACACTGTAAATAGAGAAGTAAATTGATAGGAGTCTGTCCGATTTCCAGCAGAAAGAGCAGAAACGGGGTTTATATAAGGCACTACATAAGTGGGAGAGTGGAGTGTGGAGCACAAAATCACAGCAAAATCTGAGGTCAAAAGAAAATATTATAATAATGATGTAAAACAAGTCACAAACAATGATAAGTTGGCTCTACAGGATGAAGATCCAAAGTTCATTCAGGGACAATTTTAGTTACAGCTTAAGTGTTGAGACATCAAGAACAACTAAAAAGCTGGTGAAAGGTCAAAAATCTGGAAAGAAATTCACCGACACCACATGTCTGAGTCGGTTTGTAAGTGACAAAGAAGTTAAATGAAAGGTTAGACAAGTTGACAGCCTTCAAGCAGACTAAGTGTGCTCTCACCTGAACAGCACATCCTAAAAGCAGCAGCAACATTTTCCTCATCTCCTCCAGGCCTTGTTCTAAAAAAAAAATAAAATAAAAGAAATATTGGGACAAAGATAGAAAAAAAATAAAAAAATAAGAGGGGGAGGGCAAATATTCCCACATATAAAACTACATGGAATAAATCAGACATTTCCATTAAAAGGTACAATGTTTTGTAAAAGTACTCACCTCTGGTCACATTAAAACCTCAAATTTTGATATATTTAGTCATTTTATTTAGTCTAATTTTGAAGTACAAGTAAAAATATATATATATATCCGCTTTTAGGAATAATCTGAAGAGTGTTGCATGCCAACCAGTGCAACCATTTACCTTCAGAAATCACCTAATAGTGACTGCAATCTTTTTTTCCAGTCAGAGCTCAATGTACTCAGGTGACTTATCCAATATGGCCGACACATAATAGAATGCAGTGAAAGTCGCAATTTTTGTAATTATTTACCAGCAATTCTGACAGTTAGTGAATTAATAAACTGGCACACATATTTCTGTAAAATATCTGAATGCATCAAATGAAGTGAAATCTATCCCCAGCTTGCATTGCCAACAACATTTAGCAGCAAATACAAACTTTACATACATATTTCCTCTACATGGAGAAAAAATACCAAATGTATGCTGCAAAACCAAGTGTTTTCCCACAAGAAACCCCAACAATTTCTTAGTTCCAGTTACGGATCAATTTTAAGGCTTGTTTTTCCTAAACAGATGTATGCTCACTCATGTGAAAAAAATGCAACATACTTCAGTTAAAATCTAGATTTAGAAGATCCTAGTTGGTCCTCTGCCTATAAAGACAGAATCAAGCTCCCATCTTTCCCACATTGAATTCCAATTAGCTAAATTCCAGGCTTATTACAATTTCTCCCTCTATAAATCCTTCCCTCCAGATACAGAGCCACCAGGCTTTCCACAGAGTAGCTGGCTGGCCGGATAAACTCCCAGCTCTCATCCACATGTCAGGGCATATTGTCAGAAACCGCTGTAACCTACAAACAGCTGTCGGCCTACTCAACAGGCCTGAGCTCATCTGGGGATTTGGAGCTGCACAACAGCAAAGCAGGTGGTGTGTGTGTGTGTGTGTGTGTGTGTGTGTGTGTGTGTGTGTGTGTGTGTGTGTGTGTGTGTGTGTGTGTACCGATTTAGTGTATAGTGTTTCTGCAGGTTTCTCCAACTCAAATGCTATCAAAATGATAGACCACTATGGATGGAATTTATGACATATCTTTTGTTCAACAAAAATCTATGAACTAACTAGCAAGGTATTTGCTCTTAGTCAGGATAGACAAAAAAAGCTAGCTAGCAAAGGTACTAGCAGCTGGCTAGCAGCTGGCTACCAGCAGATTCAACCCTAGAGTTACAGAATGCGATGAAGACGTCAGTGTGTGACTCAAACCTTTGCCTGACAGAAAAATTCAATACATAAAATATACTAGATTAAATAAAATTTAAAACCTGGGATTAACATAATAAAGACCAACCTTTCTCAAAAATAAATTTAAGCCATTTAACATCTTAATTTTAGATACATGAATGTGGATACTTTAAGAATGTGGACACCCTGGTATAGAATAACAGCTTGTGTGCTCTGTTATGTTGCCCATTTCAGACACTTCCTGGTACGCAAACTATGGGGACCAAATGCAGGGTTCAAATGGGGCGAACCCTGCATTTTCAGAGCTATGAATGGTTAGAGTAATTGTTGGGGTACGCATGAAAGCAATTACTAATAAATGGAAGCGAATAGAAGCACAAATATGTGTGCGTGAGAGTGATTTAGTGGTATACAATAAGTAATTAGTAATTTATGTGTCTGTGGCTGTAAAAACCACCGTATGCTTCCTCTGTTTGAATTGCTCTTCATGTGTGTGCATGTGTGTGTGTGTGTGTTAAGTGATAAGCCAAGTCATGATGTGACGAATGGAGCACTGAGTGCCAATGCTGTTCCGGCTCTAATGACAATAAATCCAGCTTAGTGACAGCAAGTTCTCTGTGCAGGGTGGCCTGCTTGCTTCTGGGTTTATGAGGCCACTCATCAGCACTGGGCCAGGCAAAAATAGGAAAGAGGAATATAAGGTCTATATATGCAGTTCTTAAAATTAAGATTACTAGCCACTGGGGAGTAAAAAAAATGCTGGACAGCAGAATAATATTGACACACTCAGAATGATCTATCCATCTAATTTACAGAATACACTAAGCAATTACCTCTGAATCAATAATTCAACCCAAAGCTGTGGCTTTATTGAGTGCATGCAGCATAGGTGCATGCACTCAAGAGGGATAGTATAAAATGTAATTTTTACATAAAAAAGGTCAATATTTATGTCGATTACAAATACTACTGAAATAAAACTAAATGACCCAAAGAAATCTGTATCTGAATAAAACAGTGACAACATGAGGAAGCAGTTAGTAATCCATCTGCATTTCATTGTGCTTTTAACTTCCACTGAGATAAAGAAGTGGGAATGTCTGTAAGAGAATAGCTGTAATTTGCATAATTCTGCCAATCAAGAAATGCATTAAGTTTCTCTGTAATTCTGAGGAAAGCTTTCTAGCTTGGGTCAGACACAACAGCTTCATGAAGGGAAGTTAATATTTAGAGATTTTAAGGGTCAAATGAGGACATCAACATACTCTAGTTGGGACTGTGGTTGTGGATATGACAATTTCCATTCCTTCACTTGCTATGTGAAGGAATGGAAATTTCTCACTCAAGTGTTATTTTTACATTCTTAGTCAAAACAACAAAATAATTTCTAATGTAGACTAAAAAAATGAATGCAAAATTGTCATATAGACAAATGCTTACTTTACTGCAAGAAGCTTTGTGAACCTATGGGAACAGTTACATCCTCAACATGAGTTGAAGTTTTTTGTAATTTAGTGCCTTGAGATGAAACATTTTTGAGATTTTATGCTTTATGAATAACAAACTCTGCGATTAGAAATATTTTGCTGATTTTTAACAAATAAATTCCTTTTCTGTAGCACGTTTAGGAACATTTTTATTTCACCTGCTCATGTTTTATTTAACACATGCTAATGTAAACAAAATGCATTTCGTCTAGAGGGGCTCAACTTTCTCCTAAACTGTCTTGTGATACAATAAATCTGACGGAGCTTGATTGACAATTATTGTCTTTTGTAGTTTACTGTAATAAAACTGAATCAAGAGACGAAAATTCACCAGATATCTCAGACGAGTAATTTCTCATCTTCGTCTCTTTTCACTTATCATTTGTAAAAGGATGGAGCGTTTGTGCCTCCAGGCACGCTCCCAGCAAGTTTATCTGCACAACATGGATATGAGGTGCATCAACTAGAGCTGACATGGGAAGAACAGGGTTGCTGCTCGACAACAGGAAACATGACAGATACTGATTGGTTCATGCATATTCACACTATTCTTTTTGAAGCAGGTTTGTGTTAAAGTTTTGGCATATTCCAAACAAATACCAGAAAAGAAAAACTGAAATCGTGTTTGGTTGGATAGTAATAAAAAAAATCAGTTATGGTCATTTGTTAATTAATTCCATACATGGACAGTTATTTTCCATCCGGTTCTAAATACAATTAAGAAAACGGGATTTTGGCGTATTTATCTTTGTCCGAATGCTTCAAAGTTATAGCTGAAGAAAGAACCTAAAGTAATGCTAATTTAAAAGCAGCTAAATACAGTAACTGTTACCATGTTAAAAGTTGGCACTTTTCTATTTAACCAAATCAAAGGACTCTGGGATTAGCTCAAAATCATGAGTAGTTACGCAACTCAAACTTGAACTCAACAGATATTGATGAAAAACACAAAGTGAATAGCTTGTAAAACTAGTTAGTTTATGAATATTTTAAGTAAATGTGTGAAACAATTACACCAGTACCTTATTTATGACATGAAATAAAATATGTTCCATATGATTTTGTGCAGATTTGAGTCTAGAAAAGCAGCAACAAGTAAAACTTCCCAAACCTATAGAGTTTAAAAACCCTCTATTAAAAACCTATCATAGTCAGTGAAGGGATTTAGACCAGCAAATCTACTGGAGCTACTCAGGAGAGATAAGGAACCCCACTGGATAAATAATTTATGGGGTTTGAAAGGAGAAACAAGAGAGAAAAGCAGGCAAAAGGCGAGATAAAAGCAAACGGAGACAGGAGGAGGAAAAGCATCACAAGCTTAAAAAAAAAGAAGATAAAGTGAGAGACAGAGCAGCAGCAGGGAGGCAGAGAGGCAACGCTGAAAATAGAAGAAATCTCCCTCCAGAAGCACAAGCCGTTGTCTCACTTCACACCTCATCTGGTCTGCATCCCTCTTCCGCTGCTGCTCATACATTCATTTCATCCATGTATTCTCTGCAGCACACATCCACCCACCCGTCCTTCCTTCCCATAATATTGTTACACATGAGCTGCTCCTTCAGTGTCGCCACCTGGACTAACCCTTCGTTTTTACCTCCTGCCCCTTCCACCCTGTTTTGATCCTCTTGGCAGGAAAACAGAGGTCAAAAGGACAGTGACTAACCCTTCACTCTGCAGTGCCATTGTTAATCAGTTTGTGAGGATGTAGGGAGGGAAGATGAGAAGAAGAAAAAAAAGTGCTTGTGGGCATGTGCAGTTTATTGCTGCAGCACAGTTTCCTCAGCCGTGACAGATAGTCATTGGGAATAAGCGGACCTCTTTACTAGTGATGACAATTATTTCCAGGCTAATATTCATTTCATCCCAGAGAGAGGGGAAAAAAACAGTGATCAATCTTAGTTTTGGATTACTTTAGGATATTTGTGCGATGGAAGATGGGGTATAATGATCAAAGTCAATGGTTGCCTTTGACAACATTGTTTATTGGAGAGACTTCTGTGTTGTCTATTCTGTGTTAAAGAGACATGAGTGATTAAGACCTCAAAATATTCAGTTATCACTTTAACAGTTTTCTTTCTTTTATCAAATGATTTCTGCAAACCTAGAATTGTTGATTTCTAATGTGCTTTTTGAAAGAAAACAAGAGAAAGATGCTAGCTACAGCCCAGGCATACACAACAAGAACAACAACCTTTTAAATGCTTATTAAAAGCATTTAAGATGTCAGGATTTTTAAAAGAACACATTTTAAATTAAATTTAACCAATTATGTTTCAGGATTTACAGCAACAAAGAGTAATCTGACATGTACGGGTTCTGTACTCACACTGACTAAACAGTACTTGCAAGCAAAGGAGTGTGTGTGTCTCACCGGTGTGTTTATGCAAGGCAGCCGAGGCTAACTCAGACTCAGAGCCTTGGGGGAGCGGGAGGGTGTAATACAGTGCATTTCCACTGTTCACTGTGGTAAGGACACCCTTCCCCCAATCGCCAACCAAACGCACACATGCATGTGCTCACACACACTCAGCACTGTCCCCCAACCCCCTCAAACGGGAGCATAATAAAAGCCACATGGCCATGACTTTCAGCTGGCAGCCAGCGAACCCTCGCTCCTCATTCGCTCCTGGTCTGACCGATTATCTGACAAGATAAAGGTAAAGGAGAGGCAAGTCTTTAAGGAATCTGATACTTCCTGTCTGCCCCCCCATCTACCGCACCAGAGGCTTCACACACTTTGACTACTCAGCGGTTATAGAAAAGCTTTAAAATATAGCATCATCTTCTGAACTAGCATTTTTACAAAAAGTGTACAAATTAAAGAAGAGACAATTGGGACTCTTCCGAACGATACCAGTTTCTGAGGCTCTATAGTGGTTTGTTTATGGTGTGAACACGGCTCGACATCACAACTGGGCATACAATGCAAGAGTGAGCCAAATGCCCTACCGTCCCTAAGGATTGTGGGATGCAGCAGAGTAGATAACCTTCAGTAGCTAGCCAAAAATAACTGGTAGGCTCACATTGAAGAACAATTTTCATTGATTTTTTAGAAAAAAATGACATTTGTCAGCTCCTACTGCTGACTCAACACTGAAGCAATCAAATTGTTCAAAAAGCAGGTAGAAGAGATAGAGTTTGATTAGTGATGTAATTTTCAAAATGTCTCAAAACCCATTTGATACACTGCCTGGACATTTATTTGAAATGGTATCCAGAAATGTAACAGCTGTAAAAGAAGTCAAAAACATGATGCAGGTGAGTAGCATGAGTGCATTACCTGCAGCTTCCATTGTTGAATTATTTACTTTTGTCACTGGTGGGAGTGAGTGAAAATTGAAGAGGCAAATAAAGAGTGTTGAAAACCCCCAAAATACCAATGACTGACGTAGTTAAAGTGTGACGAAGGAAGCCGAGGGAGGACAAGGGTTAAGAAGCCCTTTTATTTGCTTAAAGAGGCATAGACATCTGTCATCAGAGTCTGAGTTGAGCATGGAACAACTCACTGTTTTGAAAGGCTGATGATGAACACAAAGTCAATGAACCGTTCTGTTGACGATTGTGCTGGCTGGTAAACACAATTTAATCACAGCATTCTCCTTTTATCTAACAAACCTTTTAACACTCGGTTTATGATCAGTTTCAACAGCCACCTGCTTTTACTTTTGTTCTCCTCAAAGGTTTCATATTGAGATATCAGGTAGTAGAAAGGCTGAGTAGGTCAAACTGCTTTAACATGTTTTCATGACACTGAGCACTTGATACTGCATCACTGCTGCCTAACGCCACTCAGACAGATCACATAGCGTGACTAAGTCAGAGGGTCAAAGGCGTACTACAAACTGATTGGATGAATTTAGCATTTCGGCTCAAAGAGCTCCACAGATTTGGCTTGCTGTGGCACCCCTGCAGTAAGTACATAGTAACCGGCAAAGGTAACCTGAAGCCAAGCAATTGAACCATCCGTTTTCAATCACCTCAAAAGCAGAATTAGCTTTTTCCCCCTACACTTTCTTTTTAGTCATATTATTTACCACATAAAGTCCAATTGTTACACTTATAACTTCTGAATTATCCACTCATTAAGAAACATATGGAGACAGAGATAGAAGTAACTGTAAAATTAAATCCTCTGGCAAAGAAGAAAACATCAAAGTACCAGATTATTGAAAGCAAGTCTGTGGCTTTATTTTAAATGAATAGATGAAAGCTATGCAAAAGTGTCACGTCTTCCCTTTGCACTGCTACTACACTCACTACCTGCACTGCTGAACCAGAGAACTGCCTTGGAATACTCAAATTAAACCTGTACAGCATTATTCAGACAGTTTACTTGTCAAATCCTGTCATTGTGCTGTCAATAAAAACTTTACTCACCAGAGAGAGGGTTCCGGCCCAGAACCAGAACGTTTGGCAAAGGCATCATCACCAACTGCTGGAGACTCTCCTGTGGCAAAAAAGTTAAAAACTAAATTTAGATCAAGCTTGTGAGACAAACATTATAAATGCTAAAGTTAAACTCTACAAGAATTCTTAAAGCATATTCAATGCTGTTTTTTTTGTTTGTTTTTTTTAGATTTTTGTTTTTGTTCATTATCTGCTGCTGCTACTAAAGGTCATCCAAATGAAGACATAAACTTACTTAGGAGGAGTTCTGAATGATTTAGGGAACATGGATTATGATTGCGATGCTTCCAACACAATCTGAATATTTTGCAAACCATCATGTAGGGAAGAAAAGTGTTTTTGTGAAAATTGGAAATGTGCCTGAAAAATATGCATTCCAAACATTCCTCTAATATTCTGCTAGAAAGCCAAATGATATGATATTGTGAAACCTTTACTTACATGTCCATGTAAATAAATATATATATATA
>CAEGAF010022190.1:0-66670 GCA_903067075.1 Micropoecilia bifurca
AATCGCCTCGAAGCCGTACGGAAGTCTTTCTCCATGGCCTCTCCAAACTCCTCCCACGCCCGAGTTTTTGCCTCAGCAACCACCCGAGCTGCATGCCACTTCGCCCGCCGGTACCCATCAGCTGCTTCTAGAGTCCCACAGGCCAAAAAGACCCCATAGGACTCCTTCTTCAGCTTGACAGCATCCCTCACCGAAGGTGTCCACCAACGGGTTGAAGGGTTGCCGCCGCGACAGGCACCAACAACCTTGCGGCCGCAGCTCTGATGAGCCGCCTTGGTAATGGAGGCACAGAACATGGTCCACTCAGACTCAATGTCCCCAACCTCCCTAGGAACGTGTTCAAAGTTCTGCCATAGATGGGAGTTAAAGCTGCATCTCACAGGGGACTCTGCCAGACGTTCCCAGCAGACCCTCACTACACGTCTGGACCTGCCAGGTCTGACCGTCTTAATATGATAAATCTAGCTGGAAAAAATAATCAACCCAATAATTTGATTATGACAGCTTATAAATGTTGGACTGGGTATATTTTACAAAGTAGTGATAGTTTTGGGGTATAAGACACACTGTAAGATCACATATCATACAACGTATGGTTGTGTTGTGTTGTTTCCCAGACCTGCTCCGTCTGGAGTGATGGTGTCCAGTTTAACAGCCAGTGGGTAGCTGGTCTCTCTGTAGTGCTCCAGAGCGTGGCCGTTGCCCCCGCTCCCATCAAAGAACCACTTCCCACAAAGAACCGAACCATCAGTCAGGTTCAGCCACAGGTTCTCTCTCATCTCGCATTTCTGACACTTCCAGCCACTGACAGCAAAAAGACAGAAACAAACAATCATCTGACAATCCCATCAGCTTTATTAATAACTTGACAGCTGTTCATCTAGTGATGCATGTGAAGTCATGCATCTTAAAAGTTGCAGCTACACTATAATCAAAATATAGCAATCAGAGTTAAAATAATGTCTTGATGGTTGAACCATCAGAATCAAAAATATGTTTATATTTTGTCCAATTAAATCTTTTTTTACCTAAATACAACAGTACCAACTGTCTTCTCATACTTTTCACAACACTAAAATAAGATACAATACCATGTATAAAGGAAACATATTTAAAAATTTAATTTTTAATTATTTCCATTAATGTTATGTGCTTTTTTAAAGAAACAAAGAATATCACAGAAACATTAGGTGTTCAGACACTTTACCAAGGTCAAGAAAGAGTCGCATGCTGTTAGACAAAAGGCCCATAGTAAAGAGTTACATGTTTGATTCTTTTAGACACTAAGATCCATTTCTCACGAAAAAGAAACTTATCAAGGACACAGAGACATGGTGAGATTTCAGGGAGCGTCTTCAGTTCATATAATCAGCTGCCCTCCTCCTTCTCCTCAGACGCTGCACAGACTTTTTTAGAAACTCTTCTCAAGTGTAATGGCAAAAGCATCTCCTTTCAGCGCTGAAAGTGAATAAAATAAGTAAAGGCTGAATGCTTTTCTTGTCTGATTTTATGCTCCATGTGTCAATACAAATTATGATTCATCGATCGGGATTTCCATTCCCAACAGTTGGTAGCAGAGGATGGTTTCAATCCATCGACCTCTGGTAATGCCTCGGGGGATGTTTTCCAGAAGGGACAGTGTCCACTCTAGGGTTTGCATTCTCCTTTTTGGGCTCTTTTAGAACCCAACAGGGGGAATGTTGAGACGCTTTACCAAGGTCGAGAAAGAGTCACATACTGTTGGACAAAAGGCCCATAGTAAAGAGTTACATGTTTGATTCTGTTAGACACTAAGATCCATTTCTCACAAAAAGAAACTTATCAGGGACACAGAGACATGGTGTGATTTCAGGGAGTGTCTTCAGTTCATATAATCAGCTGCCCTCCTCCTTCTCCTCAGACGCTGCACAGACTTTTTTAGAAACACTTCTCGAATGTAATGGTAAAAGCATCTCCTTTCAGCGCTGAAAGTGAATAAAATAAGTAAAGTCTGAATGCTTTTCTTGGCTGATTTTATGCTCTGTGTCTCAATACAAATTATGATTCATCGATCGGGATTTCCATTCCCAACATAGGCTATAAGCTTTATTGATTATTTATAAGCAGTAAACACCGAGCTAACAAAACTTTGGTCAACTCTTTCAGAAACAAAGGTTGACCAGAATATCCAATAATAAATAAATTACAATATTATGTTTTTATCTTTTATGTGAGTGCACATGTTTAGCTCTGATTTGTTTTATAACAATTCTTCTGCAGTCCAACATTTTTTTAGGTATTTTATGACCTGTAATAAAAATTAGAAGTTTGACTCCAAAACCTTTACTATAATCATCTTTATACAAATTATCTTTGTGCACGGATTAAAACAGAACATTTTCAAAATAAAGATTTGCCAGTTAATAGTTTTTTTTTAACAAAAGTTGTAAAAAGTGTTAATAACATCAATTTCTAATTGAGAATACACATATTAAGAAGCATTTGCTGATTTGCACAATTGATGATGATGTTAGGTGTACCTGGGTGGGATCCGGACTCCATTATCCAGCTGTCTGAGGCTTCTGGCATGTCTCGACACCTGGATCTCCTCCTCCCAAGACTCAGGCTCCTGTTTCTTGTAAGCTGAAGGTGCGTTAAGTACTGCATCACAGGCTATGGTCACCTGGCATCAGACAGCACAGGAGACCGTGGATAGGTTGTAGGTAACACACAAATGAATTCAGGCAGTACAAATAAACTACATCTCCACATGAAACAGTGCACACAACAAGACATATTAGTCATGCAAGGTTTATACTAGAAATGGTATAAATGTGATGCGGTGTGTTTGATACGGAGGAAAAACAGAAGGGGTGAAATCAAACAGACAAAATCACAAATCTGATTTGATATCTATTTGAGATCTGTACACAAAATGTAATCCTTTTGAAGGATTAAAATACGGGGATAATAATCTCACTTTTATGCAAACAGACCCAGCTGGATACGAATCTGGATTCTCAGTTTCTATGCTCATCCTCAATCACAGTTGTTTCAAGTTTATTTCTCCCACACATGCAGATTCAGGATAAAAATCAGTACATATAATTGAGAATGAATCTGTAACTTCTATATCAGGTGTTCTTATAAAAATAACAAACAAGCAGGCATGCCAAAGTGACGATTTAAAAAGAAAAAGAAGTAGAGACATATAAAAAAAACAAGCAAAGAATCCCCCCCAAAAAATGAAAGCATCAACATGTACACCTTGTGGTTCCCCAGAATCAGGTTTTACTGAAAACACAACTAGATGCTGTTTTGTCAAAATTATTTGTTTTATTGAATCTAAAAGGTTACAGATTGCAGATTTTCTAAAGGGATCACATATTAGGACCTTTAAGGTACTCTGAATCTCACCGGCAGCAGACATCTTAATCTCATTTGGAAAAATCACATGAATGTAATTTGAAAAATCAAAGTTAAAGGTCCTCAAAAACAAGTTTGGCATCTGGAGAAGATGTGTTTAATAAAAATGGTTGTTTTTGCTATTATAGGCTTTTCCTTATAGTGACAACTCAGTCATCAAATTATTTAAACCATGTTTTGTTAGTTAATACAGATCTCTCAAAGATATCTGAATTTACATTGAGGCATGCATCAGATTTCAAGTAAACGCTTTTCAATACAAATGCTTGTTTCTTTTATTTATGTAATTTTTTTTAGTAGCTTACAGGCCGAAATCTAATGAAGCACCTCATTCAGCCAAAAACATTCAAAATCTGCAGGTAAGACAGACACAGTTTTTTCACAATTCATTTCATAAACGCTAAGTATCCCTTTTTTTAATTAGTAGACCTGCCTATCCTGAAGCCAGGGAACCACCAAGTGGACGTTTCCCCTCCAACATGCACAGAAACACACAGAACCAACTTACTGACCAAAGCGGGCAGCTCCTCAATATTTGGTAAAGGGATCTCGAAGTGGTCTGGAAAAATGACGAGCTTTGCCTCATCCTCATACTCATAGTCCTCTCCGTTAAAATCTCGGTTTAGCTCTAAATCTTTAAGGGAGGAAGTAGGATTATTAGGAGTAAGAGAAATCACATGTTTAAACCATTAAACAAAATTAAAATAGTTAGAAAATGATATTTTAGCATCACTATTGGATCTATAAGTGGAGCCCTGTACAACACAGGTGTCAAACTCAAGGTGAGGGGGCCAAATCTGGACCACCCTAGTTTTCTATGTGGATGTCTACACCAAAGAGGGACACGTGAAAACAGTTGTGTGTTGAAACATTATTTTATCAGTCACATCAACACAGTTTTTACCAGTGTTCTGCCAAATTACATCAACGTGAAAAGAGATTCAGTATTTTTTAATTTTAAGAAGCACTCATCAAATTTGGACAGTTATTTATTAACTTTTTGACAGCTTGAGTTAAAGGATTTTATCAATACAATTATACACAATCGTTCCTTTGAATCAGGACACATGTGGAATAAGTTCGACATCCCTGCTGTACATACAGTATGAAGAAAATTGCAATGACATTTTCTTACTAAAACAGTTTTTTTTCTTGCTTGAAATTACAAATAGCATATTAATTCTGAAGTGATGCATAGTTTCATATAAAAACCAAATTGATAAAAAAAAAAAAAAAAAAGTTATTGAACATTTTTAAGCAGCTCAGACTTATTTTATTATTGACTGCAAAACATAATGCTTCCTTTGAACTTTTTTACCCAATAAACTACAAATTATTTTATAGATTTGTTGATCAATCACATATTTCATCAATGAGCAACTTTTCTCTGACGTTACTACTATTATTATTAATATCATGGCAACTGTTTGGTTTCATGGAAACATATGATGTTTGCAGTCAGCTGTCTGATTAGATCACAGATCCGGTATGGATACAACGAACCGGGTCAAAGATCTTAAAGGGACAGAGAGAAATGTCATTAAAATAAGACAGCAGGCGATGATCAGACAGGAGAAGAAACACATGGCAATTAATCTGAGGTGGAAGTAGAAAACAGGAATATGAATGGAAAATGGAGCAAGAGGAGGGAATTCCTCAAACAGAGAGGCTGGAGGAAGCCAGACACCTGGGCTTTGGCGAGATGCGTCATCGCTTCAGTTTGATGTGTGTCAGCCTCAGCAGGACACTGACAGGTGGCAGCAGCTGAGAGGCCGGCACATGATTGGAGGAGGCGTCCAGGATAAACTTGCCTCCCCTCCCCAACCCGGAGGAAGAGAAGGAGAAGGAGGAGGAGGAGTGGATAGGCCAAGCTTTGATTTAGACCAGTTAGCAACCACATATACAAATAAATAGGCTATTATTAGAGGACAGGGGTTGGTGGAGAGGGCTCGTCAGTGGAAACATCTAATGGTTATGATTGAGGCTGGTTAGAACGGCAGCTGGCTGACAACAAACAAACTTTGACAAAGTTGTAGTGGATTAACTTCCCAAGCAGGCAGAGATGTCTCTAATTATCCTACTGAAAATCACCGGTTCAATGGGAAAACAGTAATCAGACAGAAGCCGCAATATTTTTAACAATCTCCTGAAAGAAACATATCATCCAGCCTGAGCTGATCTTGAAAGGCTAAAGCAAATCTGAGTTGGACTTGTTTTAATGGTTCTTTGGGATGTTTCCTATTAACAGAGACTTGGCAGTTGTGGAACCAGAAATGGTATCTGCAGAGAACTACTTTGTTACACTGATACAGAAAGTAATGTCAATCAGTTATTGACTGCTCTTTTATAATGCGTGTCTCATAAGAAGCTTATAAGCAGAGTCTGGACTTGTCTCTGAACCGAGCAGCAAAAGCAAAGTACCTGCTCACTTTGAGCATATGCCTGATAGAAAGCAACAACTTTGTGCTAATGTTAAGTACCAATTTATGCAAAGTGCCAGCAGCAGGTGATTGTTGGTATACATCTTTTTTTGCCTTCTGTAGTATTTTTCACAATCTGACTGGTTCCTTTTTCATGAACATACAATAATCACCTACATGCCCACACCATAACCTCAACAACATCATTCATTAGCAATAATAATAAAAAAAAGAAATGTAATCTGAAGGTCCATGTAAGCCTTAAACATTTAAACTGAGCCAGTTTATGCTGCGTCGCTGTGGCACAAAACATTTTACTACTGCTGAACCAGGCTCTGGTAAACCATTTATAGTCAAATATATATATATATATATATATATATACAGTGTGAGAAATTATTTAATTTTTTCTGATTTTAATATGGCTGAAAAAACAAAAATTAATCAGGGAAAATAACACAAAAAATGAAAAAAAAGCTTAAATCAGATTTGTGAAACAATTCTTTTGATACCTTGTCTGTTTTGTTCTTTTTACATTTCTTTCTTCCCATGATTTCACACAAGGAAGCCGTGAGTTTGAGGAGTTGCCTTAAAATACATTCACAAATCTTCATCCTTTTTGTCTCCAGAGTAGTGAAATCATCATTAAAATCAGAAACTTACATAGTCAGATCAATAGGGCTTTCCCACATTGTGCAAACTCAGTGTTTGTAACAATGTTTTTGTAAAAACATTTTAAAAAATAATATTCTCTCTGTCATTAACTTGACATTGAGCAAATATAAATTACTTAAAAAATTGTAACAAACCTTAAGATGAAACGTTAACACGTAAACGCACACAGGCAAATTCAAGACAGTTAGCAAAAATTTGAAAACAGCAGTGATGTTCTAAAAAATGGGCCTTCCTCAGATAGAAACAGACGGTTAGGCTGCCAAAAGGTCAAGGATAATAATAAAAAACCACAACAATGTGCACAACCAGAAGAACACTGAAGAACGGAATAAGTTAAATTGTCCTCAGCATCTGATGACAATGTAACTGCTGAGCTAAATTATCAATCTTGTCATTTTCCATTTGTATGTCACAGCTTGCTAATAGATTTATTGAATATTTTTTGCAAGATTTTCACATTGCAATGTCACAATCTGACATTCACCCCGGTGAAAACAACCTACCTAGAAACACTTTTCCATTTCTTCGTCTGGGGATGGCACCTCCGGCAGCACCTGTGGCTTTCTGCAAGAAACAAGTGGTAACAGTATTATATATTGTTATATAATATATGCAAAAAGATGGATGCATGCAAAGAGATGCATGCATCCACTTGGATAGTTTTGTTGTCCTGTATTTTTTTAAAACTAAAGCAAAGATGAACTTATATGCTCCCCTGAATCAAATCTAGTCTGTTGTTACTGTCTTAGAAGTAGTTGGATATTTGGTGGCCAGATGAGTTTATAAGTGAAAGGAAAATTGCCAAACCTTTAAACATTATTTATCTGGGTTTACCTTTAATTGCAAATAGCATTTCTAGTGTGACAGGAAAGCAGCAATTTAAAAAAACATAACCTAACAGATTAAAACAAAAAAGAAAACATTAATATGCAGCCTTAGTCCCACCAAGCAGATATACGTCCAATTTGACTAGTTTTAGAGTAATCTGACCAGACAAAGTTGAGAAACTGGAAATATTGACACCCACAGCATCAAGGGAACCACCATGAAAGAAAAACAGCACAGACACAGGAGCCTGCAGAATGTGCAGCAGCTGTTTGTGGTCAGATCCAGGCATGGAAATAGCAGCTCTTTTCAAAGCAGAGCTGATCTGATAGCAATTAGCAGCAGAGAGGAAAAACACCATCGGCTTTAAGCAAAAAGAGGGGCTTGTTTGCGTTTGCTGTTCTTAGGAAGAATCGACTTGCTAGTTATAGGCGACAAAACCAAAAACGCAAACTGCGACACTGTCGATTTTAAAACTGCCATAAACCTAAAAGATGTACGCAGATGACATCTAAACAAAAATAGAATCATGATTCTTACAGTTTGTGTTTATTGTTTGAAACAATAACAAAGCAACACTGTTCAAGGTATTACTTAAAATGTATTTAATAATATAAATAAAACATGCTTATTTGGACATTTTTCTTAAAACCCCAAAAAACATATTTTTGTAAACATATATTTCCACCATTAGGAGATAATTTATTGTATGTATCCAGGCATGTATGTATATGGATATATAATATGTACATATTTTTTACTTATGTATGTATAAAGCACAAGGGTTACAGCAAAATATTTATTGAAATCCTGCAAAAAAAAAATACTAATACTATGGAAAATGGGAACGGAAATAAAGTTTGGACAAGCAAATGTTTCTCCATATTTATGCAGATAAGAAAACATTTAAATAAATTGACAGTGTAGACATTGTATTTTAGAACTTGGAAGAACAACAGTTTCTAATCATTTATTTTTTATTTAGACATTTTTCTCTTTGAAATAAAAAAATAATAATTTAAAAACTAAATTGAAAACTATTCTTGAATATGATCAATATGACAAAATAAAAAAAAAAAAATCATAACAGAGACACCAAAAACATCATAGATTATGTTGTGGTTGTATTTGACTTTTCTTCATAGTCTATGGTTTTCAAATGGTTCATCTTCTGGTATCTGGTATCTTATATATATTTAAAATCAGTTTTTTTCCCCCCAGACAGAATTATTGAAATCTACAAGACAGGGGACAAAACGTACCTCTTTAACATGTCGTTTGAGGTGCATGTAAACACTCTGTCCTGTTTTGCGGTAATGTCTCTCCACATGTTCCCGTCCGAAGCCCAGGAATGTGTTCATGCACACATACAGGCCTCCCTCAGACTCCTGCACACAAAAGGAAACAATAACAATCAGCTGCAGCACGAGCTGAGGAACCAACAAGGCCAGATGAGAGGACAGTCTGTGCGGCTTCACATAAAGTGTAAGAATTTGTTGTTGTTTTGGTCAGCATATCAAGTTATATCATACCCTTATTTATCTATCTGCATATGGCTGGGTTACACTGAACACACAAAAGAAATTACATTTTGCTGCATTCATGGAAGTAAAATCAAATCAGTATTGGAGATTTCACCCACTTCCATGTTAGTACACCAGAGAGGAAAACTTAAACCAAGAATCCATATTCATCTTCATTTTGTTTGTTCAAATCAGCACAAGCTATAGAAATAGCAAATATATGTAGGAAGAAATTTAGAACCTAATCATCTATATTACAGCCACAAAACCTGCCAATCAGCCAATAATCCATTCTGGAAATATTTCTTTTATTTGCAAAATATGCTTCTGAAGCAAATAATTTTGCTGTAGGGATTTTAAAAAGGACCTAATCATCTTCAATTATATGCAAGCCAAAGAAAGAATGAAAAATCTTTGCGATCTTAAGTCTTATGCAAAAAAAAAACTGCATGTTTTTATGCTACAATTTGTATATACTGTTGCATTGTATATACTCTTGTTATACGGTTGCAGCTAAAAACTCTGGTTTAGTTTTAAAATGTGCCTTTAAAAAGAAGCAAAAGAAAATACACACTTCTACACCTCACACATGGGCTCTAGAGACCAAGCACATGGAAAACACCTCCTTCATAAACTAACCTCAAATCTGAAATCAGTGTATAGGCTTTATAAACCCCAGTGTTAAACCTTTAAGTGGTTCAAAGTGACATATGAGCCTCAACAGTGCAGGATAAAAATAAACGGGTCTTCAGGCCAGCATGATGAACTCCAGACAGCTGAGTCACCTTTAAAAACAGTTTCAATCCAGATAGGCCTGTAGGAAAGCTCTGGGAGCAAAGGGGACGCTACATTCAGGTTCACCAGACACTTTAGAAACACACACACAAAAGCATCAAATCTATGCTTCCGTCAATATATTCTGACATTTACAAACATAAACTTTGCAAATTTTGATTCTGCCACCAATTGTGAAAATAATAAATGAGGACTGGTCTGAAGAACTTAGTTAAAAACATTTAAATATTGGCCCTACTAGTTACTCCATGGCATAAAAACAAATAAATATGGGTTTCAGAATATGTTTTTTTTTAAAAATTATTAAACCCTCACATTTTCAGCCAAATAGGGATTTATTTAAAAATAATTCAAAAGGCTAAACAGTCCACATATCACACTGAACAACCAGTCCGTTTTAAACAAAAGGTCTAGTTTAGAGGAATCATTACCCTCGTTACAAGTATTAAACAGCTTACTTCGAGTGTAGTGTTTCTAAAAACGACAATGAAAGCTTTTTGGGGGGTGACGACATGGACGTGAAAAGAAAAATAATAAACCTGCATCACTCTCCAAAATAGAAAACAGTGTTTTCCTTCACGTCTACATACACACCAGATTACAGCCGAAACACGTGTGATGTTCAGTCCGCCTGCGACGCACCTTGCCTCCCCGTCATGCCCGCCCCCCATGTCCCGGCGTGTGGGTGTCCGACAGGCGGACACACTTACGGGGGAGTCGAAGGAGAAGGCGCACTCGCTCTTGTAGACTCTGTCTCCCGTTTTGGGGACTCTTATGGTGGGCATGAAGGGGACCAGCAGCTCTCCCAGGTCTGCAGCCATCTTCGCATTCCTGCCTCTCCCTGCAGAGTGCTGCGGAGCCTCCGGAGCGGCGCTGTCAAGAGCGGAGGATGCTATTTTTAAAGCCCCTCCGTCTCTACATTCCTCCCGCCAGGCCCGGGGGGTGGAGGGGGGGTGGATGTGACGCTGGAAACGTAAAAATAAAATGACACGGAGGGGTGGAGGCTGGCCTCCGAGTCTGAGGGTAAAGAGCTGCTCTTTTGTTGTTGATTTTTCTTTTTTTTTTTCCAGAAGCATTGACCTGCGCAGAAATTACAGCGCTGCTGTTGACTGTAGTGACGTCCTTTCACGTTTACCGAAAGCACCACTCCCACCTCTGAGGGAGGAACCAGAAACACCATTTTTCCTTCTTGCATCATTTAAATTAACAGAAAAGTAAAAGAAAAAATACATAAGGGCTAAAAAGAAAGCAAATGAATTGATTATGGAGAGTTTTTCTTTTATTGTACGAATAAATAAAAATAAATACACTGTGGTTCATATCCACATGCATTTATTAACCTTTTATTTGTCAGACAGTAGTCAGTCTACGGAGCTCTGCCACCTAGTGGAGAATCTGGTTCAGTGGATATATCAGTATACAAGTTTATGCAGTGGATAAACGTCAAGTGACGTTTGTCACGTCAAGTGACGTTCATCGAGATCAATTGATGTAACAATTGATCTCGATGAATCATTCTAATTTATCTAGAATGTATTCATCAATTTCATTCATTTGTTTGAATGAAATTATTTGACATTGATGGACAAAGTCTAAAGTACTTTACATACCCTCAGGTAAATTTGAGCTGTATTATTTGAACAACCAAAAGGACTTGAAAATAACAAAATAAGGCAGTAAATATTTAATACCTTTGTGAAGTAAGACTTACCTCCTGTACAGGGACACTGTCACAAAGCCGAACCAATAGATGGCAATCCACACTGATGTGGTGGAGTCTGTTCACTTTATGCTTCTGGTTTGTGATAAAACTGAAGAATTCACTTTTAATGTCAGATGTTAAGTAATTACACCCAACAACTGGCTATTAGACCACATAAAGATACTTTATTTAATTAACAAGGGAAAAATTTACAGTCGGACTGATGACCATGTGTACTGCTAACACCGTTCATTAATTGTCAGGCGATGACTTGGGGCTGTTGTCAATCAGCCCCTTGTCAAGCGTGGGCACATGGAACCAGGGGCCGTCTCCGTGATGTCTCATCTGCCGACGAACCTCCAGCTGCGTCAGTCTGTTCAGGGTTACAAAACAGTCGTCAAGAAACAAGCTGTGAATTTTAGAAAAGTACATCTACAACTACTGAACTTAGTCACTGTAATCCTGATTATGCCATGTCCCATGTCCTGCTGACGTGTGTGATAACACACGTCAGCAGGAACAATACCTGCTTCTCTTAGAGGATGCAACATTTACGTCCTATGAGAGGAGTGGAACAGCAGTGTAGACCCAACACTACCTCAGAAAACATAAATACATGGGTCCAGACCTCCAGTTTCTTCTCGTATTGACATCCATCCAACTAGAGCTCATTTACTGAGGATTCAAGGGACCAACTAAACTCCACTGTGAATGCCTGGCTCAGACAAATTCAAAATCAGTAATAATGATAACTTCAAGGTCCAAACACAGCAATATTGACTCAGACATAACATCTGCTTCCTTCTTAAAAGCTCCAACCCTCACCTGATAAGTATTCTCCATTTACACAGTTTTTATGTTATTCTAAATTAAAAAGCTCAACAGCTGCTTTCAAGCAACTTTGGGTTTCAGCTTTGAGAATCGCTTGAAATCTAACTCCTTCTTTAATCGGTTCCATTTTGACACATGTAAGGCAGACACTTGTACTTACTACTTGCACATTTTAGTTTCCCTTACAGACTTCAACATTCTGGACTTAAACAAGTGACTGAAACGCTGATAATCACCTCATGTCACCCTTTTCCTTTTCAATTTGGATTGCAGCCATCACTTTTTCATAGTCCTTCACTGGGGAATCATAAATGTTCCGTACAATCCACCTGGTGATGGGATGCTGAAATGAAAAGAACCAATAAATAACACTAAAAAAATATATTGCTTTCAAAAGACCAATGTCTGCTTGACTAGAAATACTTCAAGAGCTTTTACAACCAGTATCAGTTTTTGTCTGATTTTGTTGTGGACCATTATTACTAATTCAGAACTTCAAAGAAATGAGGGGAAAAATCCATGTAAAAGTGGAGAAAAACGTTCAACACTTGTTTGTGGAATATCATAATGTCTGTTCCACTTCAATTGAAACTATCTGTAAAATAAACATTAATCGGCCAAATGCAAAGCAATGCATGTACTGTGACCTCAAGATGTAAATATATTACAAACCAGAACCCAATTATCCTGACAACATTGTTTAAGAGCTGTGACAAAGCAATGACAAAATGAAAGAAGGAGCAAACCTTGTAATACTCCCAATACTCAGGTTCATAGCCTTCAGGAATATCAGCAAGCTCTGCCTCACCTAAAAAAGCAAAAGAAAAAACTTAGAATCATTCATAAATACTTTAATTTTTCCTAAAATGATATTATGGATCAAAAGGACACATTAATATAAAATACTTTAAACACCAAGAACACCAATGTACTTCATTGTACTTACCAATGAAGATATTCACAGCCGTGACCAAGACAGCCACTGGAATACCAGTCAGCAGGATGTAATATCGCTGCAAGATTAACAAACAGAAAAATGACTAACTGAAAACTTTTACAGTTTTCCGTCAGCCACAAACGGAACTAAAGATGCAATCAAGGCCCTCCTCACTAAATGTTTTGCTGGAGATACAAGGGTTACCGCTTAATAGTGTGGGTAAATTAAAATGCATTAGTGAATAGTAGCTTTTCCCAACTACTACATATCATTTCTTTTATTTATTTCAAATTTGTTTTCAAAATCAAGAAAACAAGCAATCAGTAGAACAAAAGCAAACATGTGCATACATAACCAAGAACAAAATAATTAGCTTATCACTACTTTTCTGATTGAAAAGGAGTGGGATGAAGTGAACATTTATGTAATCCTACCCCTGATTTGTTGTTGACATTGCATTAGCAAGCTTCAATGAATTTTGCAGGTAGTTTATTTGACACACCCACATAGATCTTACCTATCAACCCGCAGAAAAAGGACATTTGGTTTTCCAACATTTTTCAATTTGAAACGTTAAATTTTTTCCTCATACTGTAGCTATCTGCTTCCATATTTTTGAAAAGGACTTAAGACCTGTAAATTGAATTTTGTTATGATACATACCAATAAATGCAAAAATCTCCTGTCGTAAAAGTTAGTTGGCTTGACCACAAACATCTTCTTTCCATGGCCCCAACGGGTCGCCACTGAAAAAACGAGCAACAGTTGCTTTCACTATAAAGTCTCTGCCAGTGGAATATTTACAACTGTGTTTTATGAGACCAAACAGAGTATTTGTTAATTTCAAATATATTCAAAATGTAACCATTTCATACAACAGAGTATTACAGCCATCAAAAAGAAAGATAAAAAAATAACATGGTCACAGTGGAATACATTTCTATCTAAATATTTTGAGATTACGTTCACTAATTTACAAGAAAAGAGAAAGTAGATATTCTCTGATGTTGAAAGGTTGGAAATGACAATTTTTCATGATTTCAAACATAGCTTTGTAATATTAAAAGCAACATATTTTCTCCTGATATAAAGCCAGAAATAGAAGAAAAATAGAAGAAGTCCTCTAACATTTAAGTGATAAATTAAAGAAATGTGCATATTTTCCGAAGTGTAAGTGGTAGATGCAGAGCTTAACCCAGCATCAGAATGACATCTCCTGCAGATTCACCATAACAGTGAGAAAAAAGCTGCAACATAATTTTATCAAGTTTTCACTCTGGAGATGCCAATCTGACACAGGAAAATAGAACCAACCTACTTTTGAAAATAGTGATTCTTGTGTTAATAAATTTAAGTTATTTTTTCTGTCAAACTTCTGATTTCACATTTTTTTTATTGGAAATTGTGTCCTCCAAGGCCACATTAAGGCCCTACCAAAAACAAGGTTTTCTTATCCTTACAATAGTGAAGCATGTTATTGCTAGTAAGCAGACTATAACATCTGAGCTAAATTCGTTTTAAGAGGTTAATTGCAAAATAAGAAATGTATAGAAGTACCTTGTAAAGTGTACAATGTGTACACTTAAATCTCTAATATGGTACTCCAATATATTAAAATACAGTCTAACAAATTGCTAAATCATGTGTCCTTCATCCATTTATGCTAAATAACATTTAACTTCTATCTCTATATGATATAAATAAACGTATAGGGAATGAAATATCATAACTACTCGTTATACTCATAAGGTCAACAAATATGCAATTATAAGATCTAACATATAGAGTTTACATCATTAAACTTGGAGTTGTTTCCTCTTTGTTGACAGCAGGGCGAAGGCTACCAGTTAGCTAATGTTAGCATGCTAATAAGCTCCGGCGCAAGGTCACAACAGAAAAGGGCCGATTTTAGAGTCGAAAGCTGATCTGTCCGAACCAACAGAGAAACGCTCACCTTTATTTGTCCGTGGGATGGTTCGAACGAGTATATTGGCAGCATTATTCCCAGCTTTCAGAGGACCTAACCTGGCTGCAAAGGCAGCAGCCGACCTGAGAAGGCTCATGCCCACCATAGCTGCTGTAGGGACGGTTCAACAAGCCGCGCTGTGATTGGTCAAGAAATGTAACACACTAAATTTATACTTATCTTGTCAAAAATTATGTTATTATTATGCCATTAATGTTATAGTCGTTCCGATAATTGCAGAATGAAGAAAACATCATTTTTGAAAAAAATAAAAATTTTACACAAAATGCATGTTGGGTAATTCTAGGTAAAACATGGCGTCGTCCTCATCGGTAGGACGTGTTTTGACTCTGTGCAAACGGTTTCAGAGCGTGTTCAGGATATCTCCAGCGACAGGCGCTCAACACTGTGCTGTAAATCTGAAAAGATGCCAGAACAATCTTCTAAGGTAGGACAGTGTAGCAGCGGATGTGGCATTTTCTTGTTCTCGCCTGGTTAAACTACCACAGATCCATCGTCCCTTCACATCGGCGGCAGTGCATTTCACTTTCTGGCCTATCAGCTCAACCTCAGCATCTGTAACCTTAAACTAATGAACCTTTATGAAGTACAATATGTAAAAAGTGCTTGCGGTTCTTTCAATTCAATGAAAATGAAGCAATTACAAGATTATCTTGACATGCTTGTATCAAAGCATGTGCAGATTATTATTAAAATTCAAATTGCATCAAAATATTATGAGTTTATGTTTCTATTGATGGTGATGGTCTTCTTATTTGAGATTCATTTATTGAACAGAAAAATACATTTTCAGTGTTTGATTTACTGATCAGTCAGGCCGAAATGTGTCAATTTCCTTTTAAAAGAAAATTATTTAGCATTTTTACACACAAAAACGTCAATAATGACGATAAAGTATCATCTGAAACGTCTTTATTTCAATTTAAGACAACCCAGTCCCAGTCTAGCAGGTTTGGCTGTTGTAACAAAGCTGACAGTTCTTTTTAATCCAGTCCAGTTTGGTATCCTTCACAACAAATTCAGTATCATGTTGGTTCAAGATTCCTTAAACAGACCGATAATAAAGCTCAAGGAGGTAAATGTTCTGCAGTCTGTTTTTTCTTTACTGATTTGGAGGCTTGACACCCCAATAGAACAGTCTGACACTTTTGACATTTAATTAATTACATTCTTGAGTAAGATGAAATTATACGTGTAAATGTCGATGCATGAATTTGATCTTTTCTTTGCCCTTCAGTGAAAAATCCTCCCTGATGGCCTCTTCTTGGATCACTCCCATCAGCTTTGTGGGTCAGCATCGAGCTTTTCACACGACCATCGGCAGAAGAGGGTTGGAAGAGTTCTTTGATCAGCCTGAAAACTGGGGAGAGCCCAATGTGAAGTCTGGTAAAACATTACATTTATTAAAATTTGTGAGAGAGTTGTTTAAAGTGATTTTTAGAGTCAGAAAATAACTATTACATGCTAAAGTGATTCAGTGCGGTTCTTAGCAGATGTTAAGATTTGTCAGAAATTACAGATTAGTAGCTACACAATGTTCATGATCATGCATAATGTGTTTTAAATGTCGAATGTCATCATTTGTGTCATTACAGGAGCTCCGTGGACAGCGAAACAGCTGAGAACAAAGAGCAACGAGAACTTACACAAACTCTGGTGAGCAAATGTCAAGACTGACAACTCTGGAAAATATTAAAATCTAATACATTGTTTTGATGTCATGCTGTTACTCGTCTTTATTTACTTGTTCACCTTGAAGAAATATTGCTAGACATTTTTCTTGACTTTTTATGTAAGGCACTTTGAAATGTCTCTTCGCTTGAATGGTAAATAAATTATTAAAAAACAGAAGTTCTGCATTTACCATTGCTTCTAACACCTCAGTTTTGTCTCAGGTATGTGTTGCTGAAGGAAAGAAACATGCTGCTGACACTTGAGCAGGAAGCAAAGAGACAAAGTCTTCAGATGCCGAGTCCTGAACGGATGAAGAAGGTCGGTGCGACACTGAAGTGACAGTTCCAGCTCCCGCACTTCAGAGGGATTCTTTCTAATGTGTCGTTTACATTTACAGATTATTGTTGATGGTGAAATAAAAACCCAGGCTAAAGGGAATATGTCTGTCTTCACAGATTGAACGGTCAATGGTCAGGCTGGACACGGTGGTGAGAGAACGGGAGACTGCACTGCGCCTGCTGCAGACGGGACAGGAGAAAGGCCGGCCAGGAGACTGGAGGAGGAACGTGTTCGGATATGAATACTGGTATGGAACGTTTCTGTGAATTTATACTGGATTTGTAACTTAAGCAACTTATTGGACTGTGATCCCAATTAGTGTTTTTGTACACAACATGCAACTTTGGGTTTCGCCTGTCTCACATTAAAGGCAAGAAACCTTTACGCTCAGTAAATAGTCCTTTTTAACCTCCAGGTATCGGTTCAAAGAATACACAATTCCCTGGTACATGAATAAAAGACACAAGCGCAAGAAGTTCTACACACCCCATTTTGTCCAACCCCATATAAGGTAAGAACATTCATATGCTGCAGTGCAGTTTTGTTCTTTTAATTTTAATATGTAAAGATGTTGCATTATGTTTTTTTTTGTTTTGTTTGTGGCAGGTTGCGCATTGAGAGATTCCTTCGAGAAAGGGCCAGGAAAGTGAACTTAAAGAGGAAAACTTTGGCCAAATTAAAGGAGAGATTTCCCCAGATGAAGCTTCCATCTTCCTGAATAAGGGATCTGTTCTTTTTTGAGTTTGCTACAACTCGGCTGCCTGAATCAGCTCATACAATCTACTGAAATTTGAGCAAATTCTTGTCCAGCTGTTATTTGGTTTTACAAGATAAAACTATGTTTTCTCTGTTGGAAATGTGTTCTGTTTCGTTACTGTCTAATAAATCATCCTACCTAACCACTGTTTGGGCATCTTATAACTAAAGCAAGCTCAGAATTACTTTTAAAATGACTATTCGTGTAATCATAACAAAATTGACTTTTATTTTTCAAAGGTCATATGTAGCCAATGACAAGTAAAAATGAAAATTAAATACAGATTTTTAGTTGAAATATGAGTAACCAGGGGCAACAACTGAACGGCAACTGCTTATGAATTTACCAGGTACACGAAATTACTAACAAAACACATTCACATCCTGCTAAACGATGCTTCCTCCAAATAAAGACCCTCGTCACACATCTTACCAGTTTTCTGCTGGGATCCTGTACAACCCCAATTACTCATTTCTCCCCAGTGTAATTGGAAACAACTTTTTGATGACCCAAAGTTTCCATCAGCAGGTAACAGAGAAGGCAACAGTCTAAATGTTTTGGCTATAAAAAAAAAGGATCTTGAGTTGAATTTTTTTTTTCTTTTTTTTTTTTTTTAAGATCCTGACAGGTGACCAACTCAGATTTAAAAACAAATCATACAAAATGAGAGTTGACTGTTCCTGAGTCTGGGTCAGAGGTTGACTCCTCATGATGTTGAGCTAGAAGAAGATGGAGAAGGGAAGGTCGAGGCTGGATGTCAAATCAAGGACACTTTCTGTCCACACACTGCTTTCCTCCTTCTTCATATTCCTGTTTCGAGATCCACATCTGCTGGAAAGTTCCCTGAACAACAAACATGCTGTCAAATATGGAATATGCATACATGCATAATAGGTTCTATCATGTGAGGGGCTCACGGTACTACAGAGCCTCTGTATGGTCTTACCAGTGATGCCAGGATGGAGCCTCCTATCCACGCACTGAACCGGCGCTCCACCGTAGTGTTGTTGGCAATCAGCTTCAGTCTCATGCTCTGTAAATTGCAAACAAGGGGAAATGTAGCATTTAACATAATGCAGCTAAACTGACTTTCTCGTCAAAAATTGTGATAAATTCAAAGTTGTTTAGAAACGATGTCTGTTTCTTACTGGAGGGGTTTTCTGGGAAAGTTCTCTGTTCAATCGGTCAGTGAAGCCCTGGATGAGTGTGTTTCCTCCCGTCACCACCACACTGCCGTACAGACCCTTAGATACATGTCAAAAAAAAGGATCATCAAAGGAAATGGCTTCTGATCCAAATTGGCAGATTTTCAGCTGGAAACACTAGTGAAACTCAAGTATTCAGTCATTTTTTAATGAACTAACGGGCCATGATAACAATTCTATGATGTAGAAATAGTGTGCAAAGGAGGAAGACTCAAAGTTATTCTCTTATTTGTTATTTTAATTAAACTGATATAGCTCATTTCTTTGCTTTGGAAATTGCAGACTAACTCAAAAACTTGTCCTCCAATAGTATATTATTAGGTGCAATAAAGCTTTAACAGCTGTCCACTACTCACCGGTCGAATGTCAATGTCACACATTCCTACACTGGTCGTCACCACATGGCCAACTCCTAACATGGTGTTTCCAGACAGGCCCTAAAAGAGAGCAGGTCATGCATCACTTTTATTTACAAAAAAGGCAAATTATGCAATAATAAAAATATCTGAACACTTATTTTTGTTATCCAATGTACCAGTGTACTGACTGTGTTTTTTTTTGTATACCACTGATAACTGTTAATTTAAAAGTACATTTAGTTTATTGTCGCCTGAAAAACTTAGCACCAACCTTGGCATTAGAGGGGTCAAACAGTCCCTCTGGGATCTTTAGCCTCTCGGCACCAAAGTCACAGTTGTAGCCATTAGGGAGTTCATAATGGACTGTGGGCATCTGAGCAGCAACTCTGATGAAAAAGGAAAGATGGAGTCGTTCAGATAACAAAAATCAACATCTCTACTGTGAGCTGTGGAACAAAGACAGAAATCATTGCTAAAAATAAGTAAATTTTCAATTAGATTTTGATAAAGAGAAAATCCTTTTGAACTCCAAGAATATTTGCTAGTCACTCACTGTTCATCGTATGGAGAGTCTGACACCTGCAGGACAGAAGCCTGGAAATCCTGGATTACACACTGCGATAAACAGGACACAGAAAATGACACAGTTAATTCCGGCATTCCACAGAAATCCTGAAAATCCTGCAAAACAAATGAACTCATTCCTTACGTTACACATGTAGTTGTGCCAAGACCGAGTGACTTGAGGTAGTTTCTCCTTTTTCTTCCAGCTGGCCGGAGCTCCCTCCCGCACTGGATCCTGTGACATTTTCACACCGCAGGCAGCAAGTGGCAATAATAACTACTTAAAAATGTGTCAAATTAAACTTAAAAGAGATTTTAAATGAACAAAGTGTTTACCTTTGATGCAATCATGTAGGGAGGGATTATCTCCACACTTAACTCTTGAAACAACTCCCTACACTGCATGCTCATGAAATCACCAGCCAAAGGTGACTTTACAATGCCTATCAAAAACAAGCAAACAAAAAAAACAGCACAAAATTAGCTATATGTTGTGAAAGTTAGGAATTCAATTTAGATACTTAATCTATAGTTTTTGTATAATACACCAATAGTCATTTCCAGCGTCTTTGTTGAGTGTTTGTTCACAATTTGCACCAAATAAAAGGATCAAAGTTTTCACTTTTGAACGTTCACATAGATTAATGGTGCGTTCCCACCAAGTACGTTTTGAGCGTCTAGCGCAGCACAATTTGAACTGTTTGGAGAGTTTGATTAGTCTTTGAACGTAAACCAGATACCCCCGACACTGAAAACACATTTGGTGTGAATGCACCAAAAGTGCACACGCGTCGAACTTGAAGCGTCAGATGCTTTTTGGCGCACGTAACGCGTTTGGTGTGAACACACCATAAATGTATTCCCACTTTGTGTTCGTGTGGATCGTAACAAAATGTGTAAAGGATTGAAGATTACTTTTCCAAAAGTACTACAATAATTTAATCAAGCTTCATAGACAAATGCTGAGGTTTAAATATTTAAGTAGCCAACTTGTAAGAATATGAACAATACATAAGACTATGATGTCAAGACATTTCCAAACAAAGAATCCTGCATCACAAAAACTAATTACCACAAACTGCAGAAATTGCATAAATGCAAAAGAAGCACATGACCGAGACGAGCTGCAACCAGCAGATGGCATCAAGTTGCCGAGAAGAGACATAATCCACATGATTTAGCTTTAGATTCCAACCATTATTTTTCTATTTGTCTTGTATTATAACTTAATCCTAGGGTTACATGTAACAATTCTTTACCTTGCTGAAGGACATAGCCATCATGCACTGGGATTGCTGTTGTGTGTGTAGCTCCACTGTCCAGGACCAGACCTGTGGACCGCCCATTGGCAAAGCTGGAATATTCAAAGTTAAGGGACAAGGAAAGGGATTCAAGGTGCAGGAACAGAAGTTATAGTACCATTTTGTAAATAAACAAACTGAAGAGAAAGGTCATCATTAAATTAGCCCAGTCGCTTCTGTCAAACTGTTCTCTTTACTGGATGAAAAAACAAAAAAAGTAAAGGATACGCAGACAGTACAGCTGATTTACAGAGGAAGAAGGCAGGAATGTTGTAATGCTCAAACATCAACTCTGTAAGCTTCTCTCGTTTTGCCCGCGTGTTCCACTGCAAACAAAACAGATGCAGTTACTCACTTGCAATAAATGGTGGCTGTCAGACACCCTTAAACAAAGAAAGACCCCCAGAGTTAGTGACGAGCACCAGCACAAGAAGCTAATTTTATACTTTAATCCCCGTCCCACAATATTTATCCAGAGCCTAAAACAAAGGGCATGTCAGAAATCCAAGTTGCTGCCAACTTGTGCTGAAAGTACATTAATATGGTTTGATTACAGTACCTATTAAAGATGGCAATCATATTAAACATTAAGCAGCAGCAAACTCACCGATGCTTCTGACATTAGCACAGGATGTAGGCTGGGTTCAGACTTGAAGTGCATCTTATACGTGTGATCCAAAATTGCCTGGAAACTGTCCCAGTCCTCAACTATGCATCAAATAAAAAAGAGAAAATAAAGCAACTGTTTACTCTAATCTGTCTGTTTTTATGTATGAAGTGACGTCCAGCCATTTAGTTTTTAGAAATGGTGCTTAGTAATTGAAAAAAAAAAAATATATATATATATGTCTATAAAAAAAGTAAAACAGATACATCTTAGATACAGTAAAATCTCACTGCTGGAAGCAAAGCTAAACATCACATGCACTTAAAAATATATATCTCTTACTATTATTTGACCCAGGCAAGATAATGATAAAAGAATTAGAGCAATGAAGAGTTATTTTTAGATAACAATTTGAGCACCAGACGAGCACCAATGTTCCAGGTCAGGCCTCCATTGGAGCCAACGGTCCCACTGTGCTGTTCTGCTGCAATTAGCATGGGTGTCACACTCAGTTCTAGGTAGCTGCAAAGCCAAACGCCAATGGACCACCATTCTGACTTGCATCATCATCTGCTGAAATGGTTTCATTGGGACGCATGTTTTATTTTCAATCATGCTGATAATTGTGAGAATTCAGAAAATTTTGTGGATTTAAATCCTAAAAAATTATAATCCTGATATAAGAATGGAAATTAATCGCAGCTCATTACTGTTCAATTAAAAAAAAAAATCCTGAATATTTTGTCAATGTTTTTGAGTTCCCTATTTAAATAACTTGGAGAACCAAAGAAGACTATATTTCTAATATGGAACATAGTAAATATAATTGTAATAATGTTATTGAATGGCAAGAACAAACTCATATCTTAAACGTCTCACATATAACAAAGCATGCTGAGAATATATGGGCTCAGTACAAATTTGTTCTAAAGATCATTTTATGGAAAATCTGCCCAAGACTTTACTTTTACTTTTTTTCAATTGCCACTGCAGTTTAATGGGGCGTAAACTCAGTTCAGTACCACGGACAGTTCTGGACATGTGACCGCCTTCGTAGATGCTTGAAGTAACAGATTACACCAAAGAGTATTTTAGCATTTACACAGACATGGTTTTAAAACAAAATAAAGGAGAGATACCTGGGTTTAACTGGGAAAAGAACATTTATGTTTGATGAGTTTGGTGTTTTGGCTCAAAATAGTCTTATAAATATTCATAAACAGCAGTAATATGTCAGTAATTGATGTGAGGAGCTCGTCTACAAAGTCACACTGAAACAGTCCAACTGTAGATATGGATTCAAGCAGTGCGATTTCTAAATATGTACTCCTATTTGACATCACTGACCATAGCAAAACTTAGAATTTTTTTTATCAAAGTGTAAAATGTGAATAATGCAGCACTGAAAACCTAAAGAAAATGTATTCACTGAGAAATACTCCGCCTGTATGTGAGTTACTTTACATTTGTACATAAATCGTCAGAAAATTATAAAGACTTCCAGCAGACCGAATACTTACTCATGCCGTTCTTTAGGGGAGACATGACCTCCATGCTCTCTCTGGGAACCCTCAGCTGATTGGTATCGATGTAGTAGGTGGTGCCGCTCTGCTTGCTCTTGTCTCCGTCCGTTTCCATGGGTGTACTGCCATCATCCCGGTCAATAGTAACACCGATCACTGTTGGGAAGTCCGCCTAAGCCAGGGCCAAACAAAGAAAGAAAAACACATTGCAAGTCAAGGCACACGTTTACATTTACTTCTTCATCAGCATTGGCTTTCTGTTGGTGAAAAATGTTTTTAAGAGCCAATATTTGAACTTAATGTGTTACTTATAAAATTACATTATACTGAAAAGTACCCAATTTTAATTCGTATCAAACTAACAAAAGATTTCTAGAAAGATTTTTCTATACATCTAAGCTAATTTATATTTCCTCACAAAGGAAATTCATTGATCAAGGTTGGTTAGAAATTATTCAAACTGACAGCAACAGTGTCATACCAATAAGCAAACCCTGAACACAGAGAAGCATGCGACTGTGTTATAAACAAGGTGTTTTGAAATAATTATAATGAACAAATAAAACATTTGATTAATGAATCGCCGCTTCTTCTTATTTCCACTATTAAGAACTCCAACTAAAGCACACAAAAATCTAAACCAAGGAAGTGTTCCAAAATGATCTGAACTCAATTTACTCAGCCTGTCTCCAGAGTGACAGCCCCAATTTCCTGACACTGGCGTCCCCCCAGAGATAACATGCGCACATTCAGAGGAAGAAAAGACACACAGTTAATCAGGTCATTTGAGTGATTCACCTACCTTGGGACAATCTTCTCCCGCATAGCCAGCTCTTACAGAATACGAACCGATGTCAAACACCAACGCTCCCACTTCATCTGCAGAAAAGAGCCACACACAGGGATGTTAGAATTTAAACCATGCATTTACGTTTACTTGCATATATGTCTTTGCAAAGAGAAAGAGTACAAGGGCACTTAGAAAACAACAGTTAATTAATGAAGTGACTTTTGGAAAAAAATATATATACATCTTTTTTTCTGGGCTGCACAGTGGCACAGTTGGTAGAGCTGTTGTGTTGCAGCAAGAAGGTTCTGGGTTCGATTCCCGGCCCTGGTCTTTTTGCATGGAGTTTGCATGTTCTCCCTGTGCATGCGTGGGTTTTCTCCAGGTACTCCGGTTTCCTCCCACAGTCCAAAAACCTGACTGTCAAGTTAATTGGCCTCTCCAAATTGCCACTAGGTGTGAGTGTGTGTTTGCATGGTTGTGTGTCTTGTGTGTCTTTGTGTTGCTCTGCGACAAACTGGCGACCTGTCCAGGGTGACCCTGCCTCTCCCCCGGAACGCCAGCTGGAGATCGGCACCACCAACCCTCCTGACCCACTAAGGGGCAAAGGGTGTAAAGAAAATGGATGGATCTTTTTTTCTGTTGGTGTTTCCAGCCATAAATCTTTGGACTAAAATGTGTTAATTTAGATCTTTTTCTGTTACAACTTCACCACAACGTGGCATAATGACAACAAAAACTTGAAGACATTAAATGAATTTAAAAAGGGTCAACCACTAGCATCACAGTGTTGCTCTGCTAAGTCACCATCACATAGCTGTTAAAGCTTATGCCTACCAATAATTTCTTTTTTACATCTTAAGCACCGCTTCATGACAACAATGAAGGATATCAAAACTCTCAAAAGAGATCCAATAATTTGTAACTTTTTTCCAATTCAGAATGCATTGTTCCTGTACTAGTATACATACATCGCTCCAGTTCTCAAGAGCTATTGTCCTGCAACTTTTATAATTAACTCTTTTTGACCTGGTAACTAGCTATTCATTTGATTCAGGTGTGTTGGAGCAGGGACACTAGTCAAATTTGCAGGACAGAACTATAAAGCTCTTGAGAACTTTATATGGAGACTCATGGTTCAGTGTATAAAATGTGACTCTACTTTAAATATTGTGTCAACCATAACAACAGAGTAAAGAGTATAAATATTGTAAATGACTGCTTGGAAACAAAAAATTGTTTGCATTAGCAAAAAGCATTCATTATCTGTCTTTAATAGTGATTTTTTTCGTTTACAACATAAACATTAAGAGTTCCTGATATACAACCCTAATGCAAACACATTTAATCAAACTATTTTGTTTTTATATGTACAGTAAAATCAAATAAAATTATAATCTGATAGATTTATTTTAGTGTTATATAGGTCACCAGTTATTTAAATGTACATCCAATGGCTTATAATAAGTAAAACAAAACAGATTTTATTATACTGCTATGTTTAGCGCAACGTTTTTCCTAATTATTTGTCAATACAAATTAAGTTAATAGTTTATACAGAGAAAGTAATATTATTTTGATAACAAAGACAAGACCAGTGATAGATAAACTAACTTTATGTGTGTTTTTAACGGACAGTTCGGGTTACTAATAAACGAAATGACAGTGAGGACATTTAAATTAGGTGCTCAAATTATTAAAACGAGGACTTTATCGTTATCTCCGTAATAGGGCTTATAATTCCAAGTCAATAACGGCGAAACAATATGTTATAGCTGATGCTTTTATCACATAGATAAATGGATGCTTCGGAAAGCACACTTCCATTCATTTCCTTTTAGCAACAATTGTTAGTCGTATGATCGAAACGTAAACAAGGCTGCAAACACAACATAGTGTATCCAAATTATATTCCAGTCCTGATATATTTAAACCAGAGACTATAAATATAAAAAACAACGCTTATTTAGTCTTCCACTGAGCTGAGCGTTAGCGCACCTAGCTAACTATAAGCCTAGCTAATGCTAGTGCGAGACGCATCAACTTGTTCTAAAGTTTAGCTCCATTTCAATCAAAAGCTTTTACTTACCGCCTCCATACACTCCGCCACTCATTGTGCAAAGTGTCTCAACGAACGATATTTCAAAATAGAAGCTACGGGACTAGAAATAAATCCTTCAACGTTCAATCACAACAAAAGCTATCTGCTAGCATATAGCATCGATCGCTCTGACAAAGCAGGCGCCACTGTGCGTCGTACCAGCCGTCCAATCAGAATTCAGCACAACCTTTGCGCTTCCGTTAAGAGACTGCGAGTACTTCCCTGTTCTGGAGTGGACGTGGCCTAGTCGACTTCATATCAACGTGAGTAAAAACACTGATAACGAACAACATTAACTTGATTTTTAGGGAATAAGTCAATGTGCAAATGCTTCATGTGCAGGACTTGTGGCAATACAGCGAAGTTAGAGTTTGTTAACCTGGAGACCTTTGAGTCCACGCTATACTATGAACTCGCCTCATGGCGCATAAGTATCAAGTCAACACATGTTGGAGGCACAAATTGCAGCGTTATCTTGCAGCGGAAGGTTGCAGTTAAGGGGTAACTCCTTCACTTGTTCAATAGCATGCATGTCTTCGAGTCAAAGACTAAATTTCTGTAGTCTTGGTACAGGTTGAGTAATGAACCATTAAAAAACAGGTACGGTTCTATAATCCCGGTAAAAGGTTTCGAACAAAGAAAGAGGAGTTTTGCAAATATGAATATGCAAACTCTGAAAAAAGACATTAGAACTATCATATTCTAAAAAAATTATTACTTTCCTCAAGTGGTATAAAAGCAGTAAAATTAATTACATTGCTAGTTTAATGTACTTTTAAACTAGCATTGCATCTTTGCACATATGATATAAAGTGGAAAATATACTGACAATATACAAACATTATTGCACTTGAGTCTTAGGAAAGTCTGGTTTCCAATGGCAGCTAGATCTGCACAATTTACTACAGCAGCAGTGCCAATGTATCTGCAGAGAAGATGTGTAATTTTAGTGGATTCCTCATCCTTTGCTTTCCAGTAATATTCGGCTTTTTTGATGAATTTTTACTGTCATTTATACACCTGATTGAGATTTTGGTGACTGATATTTTAATGCTTAGCTAGATTTGTGAGATTGTTGTGATAATGGAAAAAGAGTTTTAAAATGAAAAATAAAATAAAATGATTCTACTTGTAATTTGTTTGCCATGTGACATGGCAAACATTGTCTGATGCTTTTTTAAAAATATGTAAACAAATTTTAACCTTAACTTTCAATTTTAGGATTTCGGAGGCATAGGTTTTCTTTTGGACGTTGTGAGTTAAATCATAACCTTATACATTGATTGTTTTCATAGATGATTTACTTCTGAATGCCATCTGACACGTTGAATTAATTTTTAACTCTGATCTTGTTTTTCAGCATCCATGCAGCGCTGCTTCACTCTGACCCTTGCCCGGCACAGCAGGCTACTTTTAAGAAATAAATTTGCATCTGTTCGCTGCCACCAGTCAGCAGCCATGTCAAGTCTCCTCATCAACCAACCCCAATATTCATGGCTAAAGGAGCTGGGTTTGTCTGAGGACAACCTGGGTGTTTACAATGGGAGCTGGGGAGGCAGCGGGGAAGTGGTCACGTCCTACTGCCCTGCCAACAATGAGCCTATAGCCAGAGTTACTCAGGCTACTATGGCAGAGTATGAAGCAACTGTTCAGAAGGCGAGGGAGGCCTGGAAGGTGTGGGCAGATATTCCAGCTCCAAAAAGAGGGGAGATTGTCAGACAGATAGGGGATGCATTAAGAAAGAAAATCACAACTCTTGGAAGTTTAGTTTCTCTGGAGATGGGTAAGATCTTTGTTGAAGGAGTGGGAGAAGTTCAAGAGTATGTTGATGTCTGTGATTACGCTGTCGGTCTGTCAAGGATGATTGGTGGGCCCATCCTTCCCTCTGAAAGACCCGGACATGCTCTTCTGGAGCAGTGGAACCCTGTCGGGCTCGTCGGCATAATCACCGCCTTTAACTTCCCTGTGGCTGTTTACGGCTGGAACAATGCTATTGCGATGACCTGTGGCAACGTCTGCCTTTGGAAAGGTGCCCCAACCACCCCTCTCACCAGTGTCGCAGTTACCAAAATAGTGGCTGAGGTGCTAGAACAAAACAATCTGCCTGGAGCCATCTGCTCATTGACCTGTGGTGGCGCAGATATTGGTACTGCCATGGCAAAGGATGAACGTGTGGATCTGCTGTCGTTCACTGGCAGTACCCACGTTGGCAAGCTTGTGGCCATGATGGTGCAGGAAAGGTTTGGACGCAAGCTGTTGGAGCTCGGTGGGAACAATGCCATTATTGTGTTTGAGGATGCAGACCTGAACCTTGTGGTTCCCTCTGCGGTCTTTGCTTCTGTAGGAACTGCTGGCCAACGTTGCACCACAACCAGGAGGCTGATGCTCCATGAGAGCATCCATGACACGGTGGTTGAGAGAATATCTAAGGCCTACAAACAAGTTCGGATTGGAGACCCTTGGGACCCAAAAACTCTCTATGGCCCTCTGCACACCAAACAAGCTGTGGAGCAGTATCTGGCTGCAATTGAGCAGGCCAAGCAGCAGGGGGGTACCGTTGTTTGTGGTGGAAAAGTGATGGATCGTCCTGGGAACTATGTGGAACCCACTATCATTACAGGTCTGCCTCATGACTCACCCATTGTCCACACCGAAACCTTTGTCCCCATCCTGTATGTCCTGAAGTTCAAGACGGAAGAAGAGGCATTTGCCTGGAACAACGAGGTCAAGCAGGGTCTGTCCAGCAGCATCTTCACCAAAGATATGGGCAGAGTTTTCCGCTGGATGGGGCCTAAAGGGTCTGACTGTGGCATTGTGAATGTCAACATCCCCACAAGTGGAGCTGAGATCGGAGGAGCGTTTGGTGGTGAGAAGCACACTGGTGGTGGAAGAGAATCAGGCAGTGATTCCTGGAAGCAGTACATGAGGCGCTCAACATGCACAATAAACTACAGCAAGGATCTTCCTTTGGCTCAGGGCATTAAGTTTGAGTGAAGACGTCAAGTTAATTTTTAGTAACACTAAATCTATGTAGTTTTCACAATAACTACTATGAAACAATTGTCTTTGCAGTTAGAAAAGTCTGTGTACATTAACCAAAACTTCAGAAAAATTTTAGAGCAGTATTTAACTGTGAATTATACTAATTTTGGAGAATAAATACATTTTGATCATTTGTTAGTTAAAGGTTAAACGCTGTTGTCAGAAAGTGTTCATGTGCACTTTTTCTACAAGCACTTAAATGTCACCCTGGTAACTGAATGACTGTATCAGATTCTTTATACTGTAAACAAAAATGTTGAAAAATCAACTATTATGGAAGAATATGTCTGGACCCTAAAGAGCTTGTGATTGGTTAATGAATGTAGTTGACAAAACATTTGCTGTTTGGTTTATTTACAATATATGATGCATTTAAAAAGCTATTGAAAAATCCTTAATAAAAAAAAAATTGAGATGTAAATGTGGTTTCTGTGCTTCTTTTAAGTTTTAAAATGACCATCAAACTAAAAACCAGCATTGGTGTGGCCTTGTGTAACTATGCTTCAATTTATTTCTTAGCATTAAGCGTCATTCAGTAGTGAAACTTGCATCTGTTGAAGTCTTATAGTAGAAAGGAAATTATTTGCTTTATATGGAAATTAGGTTTACAGTTTAAACCTTTGTTCTACAATTACCTGCAAAATTGCCCCAAAAACCTTTTCTTAAGGAACACTTTGCTGCAAACCATTGACATTTTAGACAGCTTTTTTTCTGAGGTTGGTTAGCAAAAATATATTTTTCTTATTATTTTTAACCCCATAAATAGATTTTTAACACACTCCTAAAGGTACTACTTGTTCAGAATACAAGTAGTACTAGCATCCTGAGCAAGGTCCTACTTGGTGCTTCTCTCCACCTGAGGTGCAGGAGAGAAGTACATTTACAATGTACTTTTTAAATTCCTATTTAGGTGACATATTACAATGTGACACCTGTTGCAGCCAAAGATGTGTACTACCAGAGGCAAACCAAGTTAAAATTTGTCTTGTGTCCTGATGGGAAATCTGCAATGCCGACTGAAACAGGATCAATATCAGTCACATTTATTGACGGATTTCAACAAATCAAAAGGAAATAATTTACATATAGCTGGTCTAAATGTAAACCTTCATAGCTGACTCATAAAGGTGAAATTCAGTTCAAAGTACATTCAATAATTTTGCTTTGGCTTATAGCATTTGGTACATTTTGCTTGTGATCAATGTTTTGTAATCTTGAAGATAAAAAAAAAATGCTAATTTCACAAGTGTGCTGTAATAAGTTTTTGAAAGAAATATATTTAAGTCTGTAATTGTGAGGTAATATTAAATGGAACTGATGAAATCAGCTCTGTCTCTTTAATAAAAATACTACTCCAGCTCCACGCCCCACTTCCCACCACTAGTTTGCTCGCCCTCCCACTCAGCTGCTCTCCACTCATACTCCAGCTCTGCTTTTACTCTCCATTTATTTATGACCTCTCCCAGCAGCATCCACTCCACTCACAGCTGAAAAGAAGAAGCGAAACCACAGCACTGTGTGCGACTCACAGTCCATGTCATTCAGGACATATGCAGTCCACTTCCTCTGCGTCTCATCTTCTCTGCAAAAAGGTAGAAAAGCCTTAACTATTTTTGAAATATCTTGGTTTTCTTTTCTGCACAGTAGCAGTGTGAATGAGATTTCAGTCATCTCGCCTGTACTGCCACAGCTTTGAAAAACAATTTTTTCTGAAATATGCTGCCGTAAAACCATTGAATTAAAACTGAGACGTGTTGAGCTTAAACAATTGCCAATATGAACTCTAGTTGTTATAGGAAAGATTGTCCAATTACTTGATTTGTCCGGTGTGAAGGCTTGCGTTTGGCTTTCAGGTAGTTAAAAGGTAATTCACTGATCTTATCCCATGTCCACAACCTGTGGTGCACCAAAATGTCAAGGAAAAATAATTGTGAGCTCATGGTAATAAATTAATGATCATCTCATAGTGGTGCCGCAGTGATGGGAGGCATTTGAAAATGGTGGCATTAGCACACCAGGGTTGTTCCTCACTTCCTCAAATTTTTCCCCCTCTGTGCCAAGTTGTAAAATTCACTTTTTTGGAAACAGACCCTGTTATGCTTTATGTTGGCTGTTGACCTGAGATTTTTTACAGAAGCATCTGGGATTCCCCTTGCATGAAATAATCTCACTTCTTCACTTTGTTCATTTCCTCTGCAGCTTCTTGTAAAAAAAAAAATTCCATCTTCGCTTCACTGACTCCTTCCAAGTTGTAACATGAGGCATTTTAGAAGAAACACTGGGAAGTTGTAATGGATTTTATTTGTGAAAAAATATTTTTCCTGTGTGTTAAAAAAGTCTTAATCACAAGGGCTAATTTTCTTTCACACATACACTCAAGCTTCATCAACTTGAGGCCTAAAAGTACTTGAAAAAAAGCTGACTTTATTTGTGAAACAAGGAGGTTTGCTTCTATGACCCTCCCATACACAATCAAATTATAGAGGAATTAAACCTATGGTCCTCATAGAATAGTTCTTAGTTTATTTTGTTTTTGTTTTGTATTTATTCAAGCAATCTCCCTTCCAGAGTCTCAATTTGGACGGAGAAAGCACACTGTTACTGGGTGTGTGTGTGTGTGTGTGTGTGTGTGTGTGTGTGTGTGTGTGTGTGTGTGTGTGTGTGTGTGTTTGACACAAATTGCACATTTTCAACGAGATATAGTTAAAGGTTTGATAGTCAGCACATACAGTCGTGGAGCTGTCATCTTCCATTATCCTCATGACGGATAAAATGAAGAGAAGACGGGTATTAAAACCTCAGCAAGGCACGCATATTTTAAGTCACTTTGCACACTTCAAGAGGACCCTTTCTTCAATAATCCATAATGCATAGTAGCTCCGGCTCTCCCTGGTGTTTCTCCCACCTTCTTGACGTCACTTGCCATTTATGATGGTTACTCTGGCAACGGCCATCCTCCCCGAGAGATGACTGGTGGATAAGACGGCCCAGATAAAGCCTTTTAAGGTTCTACTCTTGCTCCACCTTTTAATTGTCTTTGATACACTGGAAGTATTACATGAAGGCGGTCAGATACTGTCACCACGAGTGGAGAAAAAAAATGACATGCAGATAAAAACATGTGTTGAAGATGTTCTCCTATTTCTATTTGATTTGGTCAAGTATGAACTGTGGTCATCTTTGAAAATTCACAATTCCTAAGATATTTGGTAATGGTTTTCTCTGAAGATTAGTGACAGCAGAAACATACTTTACTGTGTGGTGAAATGTTAATGTGTTTAATACGTTAGATCAATACCTGGCTCTTAAAAGTTCTTCAAGTAAATATGTAATCAGTAAATCAAATGAAAATTATAGGCCTATTCATGCGAACGACCAAACCCTAAATTCCCTTTTGACATGCAAACCTGTCCATGAACAAAACAACTATCAATTCATTCTAATTTGCAAAAGTTTCTTCTTTTTTTTGCATTTATGCAAAGCAGCATCTATCAAACAGTGGGATACTGCAGAACCCTGTTGAGCACGTTGGGAGGAACTTCTCAAGAGAAAAACAACATGAGATGTTTCCAGTGAACCATATAAAAACAACATCATATTCAAATAATGTAATTTTATCCACAGCACTGTTACTCTGTGTGCTGCTGAGTTCTGCTACTTGCTAAATTTGCATCCATGCAAATAAATTGTTTCACATGCAAGCCACATTACCAATGGGTTACTGTATACAATGCCCGTCATGGGTTCCACTGTGCTATTAATAGTCTTCCCTACGTATTTGCTTTTCTTTTTTTTCCAGACACAAGGCTATTGATGTGCTATTTTTATATTGTCAATTTGCCCTACCTCCTTTCCTTTCGGTTGCCAAGCAATAGAACAGGGAACCTGATTGGCCAGTGAGATGCTTTTGCTGACTGTGACACTCGACTGGCTGATGAAATTCACCCTTATTCTGCTTACTGGACTCTGAGAGCACAAGACTTGGTGTTTTATTGTCTAGCAAATTTTTTTTTTAAGTATTTAAGGTAGTGCAAAAACTAAATAGTTATTCTCCATTTACTAGTTTTTGCCAGTGATGCTTGCAAGGAAAAGAACCACATAATCCAAGCTGCATTAATAATAACCCCACTCTAACATAATCTTCTGCTATCATGTTAATTCTAATCCTCTTAATCTGTTTAGGGGTAAATTGGTGGGACACACCTAAACTACCGCTGTGTAAGTGAATTCAAATAGACTTAATCTGACCCCATGCATTTCCCAAAGGAAACCGAGGCCTGGTGAAACTTTCATCCTCCCTCAATTGATTATGGCTCGTGCAGAGATTTGGAAAAGCCTATCCCACTGCTCCCTTTCATAGGCCCTATAAAAAATTCATCCCGTCCTAATGGAGAGAGAGAAAGATAGAGAGAGATCCTTTTGAATAAGCCTGCTGCAGGCTGAGCACGCAGCGGCACAGCTGTCTCCTGGCACCATGCAAAATTAGACATTTGCATGTTTTCGATGTTATCCTAAAGCTAACTTATTAATGACTTTAGGTATTGGCTTTTATTCATTTATAACCACCAGACTATATACATGTGGATGAAGAAGACTAATAAGGTTTTTCTTGTTCGTTGAAGATTAGGTAAAATCTTTAGGTTGCATTTTATGCAAGTCTAAGGCTTACTTTATACAAGACAACTGAGTCAGTAGGTTGGTGACAGTTTGTCTAAGCTACATATGAGGTCTGTTGAAGCTACATCTTATTTAACTCTTTATTCTTGCATTTCAGATGTCTAGCTAAACTATTGTTTACATTTTACACAAAATATGAATCTAAATTACAGTCTTCTACTGAAGACTGTATTTAAAGACGGTGACCCATATACCATACCCGAAAAAATATTATCCATAAAAAATACCGTCCAAGGCGGTGGCTGGTATTGAGTGTTTGGATAATACGATGGCACGACATGAGAAAATGGAAAGATTTAAATGTTTCGTGACCTGAGCTGACACAATGAGGAAGTTTCATATTCATGGAATAACTAGATGCCTATCAATAGACAGAAGGTGGAGATGGGGTGTGAACATTAAACAGCAAAGGGGAAAAGTCCTAGACCAATCTTCCATCTGCAGGATTATAACTGTAATCATTGTTTTAAAAAACAGATATTAGCTGCCGTAATAAAAATGGAAGTTACTTAGTGAGGCACCACTGTTTCTTGCTTGGGAGTGTTTGTCTTGACAAATGTACAATAGCATTATTAAAACTCCAGGGTGACAAATAGAATTTGGTTGCAAAAACATGTAAATGGGCAGAATTTTAATATTGATTTGATTATTATTATTATTATTATTATTATTATTATTATTGTTGTCGTCTTTAAGGGTGACCATTATGAGAGGTTCAATATAAGATGTTCTCACTCTCTTGTTGCTATGATCACCCAAAAAGGAAATTATCTCAATTTTAAGACACTTGCTGTGGAATCAATCGCCTTTTCTATTTGTTTTGCTCTTCTTTTTCCCAGATTAAGGCTAAACGTTCACATGCTTTTGATAACATCACACACAGTGTAAGGCCATTGATCAGAATTGTTTTGAGAACCTTCATTTTTGTTTTGCCACAAGCATTTAGTATCATGTTTTTTAATCAAATTCATTTTTCAAAAGTCTTCCCTTCTACTCACCAATCATTTTGAGCCAAGTTGGCATAAAAACGAAATGGTCAATATTGTATTAACATGGTTTTGATGTCAGAGCCTATCCATCACATCGTTCCAGTAAGGTGAGGGGAAAAAAATCCATCACTCGGCAATTAAAAAGAGAAGTTATAGTATGATGTCAAACAAGCAGAACCACTCCACTGGTAAAATGTACAACAATTTGACATGATACAAGAAGAAAACACCATGTATGCATTTCTGTAGTTTCAAATATGCACAGAAACCATATGGTTATTTATTATCTTCCTCATTGGATGGTTCAATCTGCTATTTCATTTACAGATTAATTTCTTGCAGCTCAAATATTTTGTACCTGTCTAGACCAGAAAGGATTTAAAGTAATTTCCCGTTTCTTATGGGTTACTGAAAATGTGTTTATCCAATTAGTATTTAGCAGTAGGAGGTCACTTTGATTCAAATTCTAGAATCAACTTAGATAGGGTTTAAACGCAACCTAGTGCAAAAAGGGCATAATACTAACGTATGACAAAATTACTCAAATTATTTGTGAGACTTGTCTTTTGTGATTGTCTCGATATTTAATGAAAATACTTAACTACCAAGAAAAATAAACATATGAACAGCAGTTTAACTCTGGCTACAAAATGATTTGTTTACAGCCATGAAAGTGGAGTGGAAAGGGTGAAGGTAAAATAGTAGTATAATTTGTTAAACAGCAAAATTACTTGGAGCTACTCTCTTCTTCTGCCTTGTGTGATGTCACTGACTCAGGTCAGCATAAAAAGCAGAATTAACGATGATTTCTTTCATGCCCTGTTTAAAAACTTCTCATTTAGTGAAATTTGGCAGTGAAAATCTATGTTTCATGACCCAGTTGAGGTCTTACTGTGTGTGATGTGATCACTTGTTACTGAAAAAATACACAAATGTAATTTTTTTTAAATAACGTGCTGCATTTATAAGGATTTGTTTTCGTATTTATGAATAAATAAACCATAAGTGTTGCAACATTACAACTGCTCCTACTTGAATTACTACTTTTTATTTTAAAAAAGCTTTAGAGTTCTAATATTTGTTTCCTGTATCCCACTCGGTTCCTTTTTGTAGAGGGGCTGGCAGACTGTACCATTTTAGTGGGAGGGGACACAAAGGCTTTCAGACATTTTACAAGTATGCTTAACAAGAGAAAACATTCAAATCAAAAGCCTGTTTTCATTACTAACTTAAATATACATAGCTTTAAAGGTAGAACATTTTTAAATTCTGATTTAGTGATTAAATAAATTCAAATATGACGCATGTAAGCTAGCGCGCACCCCTCAGTGTAGGCTGTTGCCATGTTCCCACTTTCATGGGTGTGGTGATTAGCCTGCTTGGTGAAAATTTCAGTCAAATCCGATCCGAGTGGCTGCTCCCTTCTGACCCCTAAAGCGGATTAAATTGTGTGGAAATTAACGCGGCTCCTTTCCACGGTCTCCCCCCTCCACCCGCCCAGCCGAGGAGATGGTTGTCGTGTGAAAACATATCGGTGCGACTCGGACCGAAGGAACGGGACTGAGCCAGAACGCCTCTTTTTCAGGTGAGGACGTGCAAGTCTCGTCTTTGGTATTTTGGTTGTCTGTCTCTCTCTCTCTGTATGTGTGTGTGCGCTTTTTTTAAAGGCTATTTCCTGTTTTTGCTCGGAGCGGGTTTATTTTTGTTTTTCTAGCCTCGGTGGAGTCCAGAATTGTCCAGAACCATGAAATGTCCCTGGCGGCAGCGGTTGTGGCAGTTGAAATAACTGCTCCCAGTCTTTTTAATGGCTCAAGTCTGTGTTTTCCCCTCCTTGAAGCTTTCCATTGCCTACAAAATCCTCAGCTATCCAAACGCGGCCTTTTCGCCTTTAGGGCGGAAACTACGAGCAAAAAAACCTGTCACTAGTTGTTTTTTTAACTTGTATTTACGGTTTTGTTTCCAGTTTTCCCCACACTAAGTTTTCTTGCTGCTCAGTCCTCTACGTATCTTTTCCCCTGTTTCTTCGTAATTAATATACAGTCCGCCTTCGTATCAGTATCAACTGGTGGTGTGACGGCGGCCCTGCCTCCTGCTGCACAGACGCATCTCCACTACATCAGCCTGTAAAAACAACACACTTTATTTGTCGCACAATCTCTTAACATGGTTTAACTACGTTTTTGTCTGTGGTTGGGAGTCGGTGTTTGTCTGAAACTGTGAAGTAACACAGAGAATCATGTCATCAAACTCCTGGTTTCCTCATGGCATCAACAAGTGGTGACTAGTTTTGGTGGGTCTAGTATCGGGAAAAAAAGGCGAATATGTCAAATTTCAAATGTCCCGCTTGACAACAGGTTGTGTTTGTTGGAGTAACTGCAAACAATTTATGTAAATAACATTGAAAAAATAAAAGATAAGCCGTGGGGGGAAAAGTAGTTAAAAAATTAAATGATGAGTAGAAATGAAACCAAAAAAATTACCAAAGTTTTCAATAATTTTAGATTAGTTATGTTTGCTTTCTGCACTGTTTATCAAATGCTCTATTTAGTTTTCACACACAGAAAGTGGTCAAATGTTCGCATGTTTATTGATTTCAGGTGGAAACAAAATGAATGAATTACAATACTCAAGTATATAACCAAGTGTATTTTAAGTCTTAACCTTTTATGTGATTTTTATTGACATCAGAAACGTCCGTCCATGTATAAGCTATTGTTGATGCTTACATAGCTCCTTAAAGGCAAATATTGCAATTTTTATTTTTCTACAAACCGGGGGAAAATTGTAGGACTTTTATTTATTTATTTTTTAGCCAACTGACGGGCAGTGTGCAGCATCTTGCTTTGGCTTCCCTTGCGTCTAATAAAATTAGACTCTTCAGTTGTGTCTAATTTTTATTAGATTCAAGTCTAATATAGATTAAACTTTTAGATTTCTGTATACATTTCTACAAGGCAGTTTAGGTTCCATTAAATTATACAGACTTTGTTTAAACCAAGGTATGAAAAAAAATTGCTTTTGTGAAATTAAAATCTTTGATATAACTTCAGTGGTATTAGTCTCTTTAAAAAATTACAATTAAGAATAAATTAGGGCTTTAAACTAGACTTGTGGTTCTTTAAATAAATATGACCTCAGGTGGTTTAGAGCCCAAACATTGATGTTTGGCATCTAAATATTGTTAAGCTCTTGCAATGGGAAACTATTATTGTAAAAGTAATTGACTGGCCACTATCACAGTTATTAATAATATGTGTTGATGTATGGTATCATCCATAGGTGGTTCAATATTTCATCACTGTTACGATGGAAATATAGTGGACCAAACAGGAGAAACACAATATCAAATACTGCATTTTTGGATTGAAATGTTTATATGAAGTTAGGAAATTGGTCATAAAATCCCGTCTCTGATGTTGGTTAAATTTTTGAACAGTTTGGACAAACGCTAAAAGTCAGTAAATATTGACGCTTTACATTTAAATGACATTAACTGGTTGACCAGAACGAAGATGGTTCATTTTCACCTTACTGGAATATTGATATCATTTCCTCCATTCTCTAGATGTTTAGTCAGTAGGAACAAGTTCACACCTGGTGGAGACACCCCTTTGATTCTTTAACTCACGTTATGACATACCAAAATGTACCTGGTTTACTTCTCAGTAAGTGGGAGATATTTAAAATGTAATGTAGAGTAAGATACCGGTGGAAGATAAAGTCGGGGAAAAACAAGTCTCTTATCTTAAGAAAATGATAAGAAAAGGTTGAGTCATGGATAATCTGAACTATTTGGGCCTGTTTTATGGTAAAATGCCTTTGTTGTGTCTTGACAAAATATGAATATATGAATAAGCTGAATTTGAAATGGAAAAGTGGCTGAGCAAATTCAGTTTTGTTTTTTGCTCACCTAGCCTGTTTCTTTAACCAGAACTATCAGTTGTGTATGGGAAATTTGTTCATCAAAAATAAATGGAAATTAACTACCAAACTATTATTGCAAATGTGTTTTACACTAGTTTCCATCTATACAGATAAAATAAGCATTATTTTTACTTCTGTTTTTGTTGAGGGTTTTTGTTATACTTTGGGAAACTATTTAACATTTCCTTTATCCCTTTTTTATCTCTGTCCTTGTTTATCTTTGTTTTTCCTGTATCACCATCGTCCCTTGACTACTCTTCACATATCTGTAAGCATTAGAGCGACAGTTGCAGGAAATAACTCAAATCTGAAAAATGGGTACTCCCTAATTCCATCCATCCATCCATCCATTTTCTTTCACCCTTGTCCCTTAATGGGGTCGGGAGTTGCTGGTGCCAATCTCCAGCTGGCTAATTAAGTTATGTAATAAATACAGGAATTAAACAGAGAAAATAGACAGAATGTAAAAAAGAGAGATGGGAGTAAATGTAATGAGAGACAAAAGGGTGAAAAAAGAAAACAATACTTAAATTAACTAAAAACATGTAGGACATGTTAAAAAAAGAGGGAAATTCTACGTGAAAATGGGTTTACTAGATGTATGGAAAATACAGAGAGGGAAGTAAAGGAATACATTTATAATTTTCATTTATTTCAGTGGTATATTCCATATTGGGGTTATTATATATTTTTGTATAAATATCTAGGATCAAGGCCGCTTAGGTTCCTTTAAAGATGTTCTTTCTTTTATAAAACAATTCAGAATACCCATCTCAGGGTTTCCCTCAGAGTATTATAGTCATGGCGGGCCACCAGGCTTTATTTGTGCCCCCACCAGGCCAAGCATTGCTTATTTATTTATTTTTTTAATGATTTCCTCTTTTTAAGATTTTATACTTGGTATTTAGGTATTAGTCTTCCAATAATGCATAAGTGATATTTTCAAATTTCCTGACAAATTTAAAAAAAATTTAACTGAAAAACATGGTGGTCAGCTGGATAAATGACTGCCCTGGTGCCTCAAGCACAGGGCTTAGCAAGTTTTCTGGGGTAAACCAATATCCTTAACTTTACTTATCTAAACATTGTTTCAAATTCTCCGTGATGTCCAGCTTTGTTACTCCACTTCTCAGTGAACTCCTGGAAATAAAGTGGAATGAAAACAGGATTGAGTTAAGGAAACTACAACTTAAAACTTTCTAGGATAATTCATCTGACGGCTCTTCTCAAGATAACGGCCTCCTTCCCGTTTTGGTGTCTGATTGAGCAGTAGTTTCTTCATAATGTGAACAAGTCCTTTCATGTAGTTTTTGAAATCAGAGCATGTGTTGCCTAAAGTCCCCCCTCCACCACCACAACCAGTATCAGCACCATCTCATTTTAACGTTTACTGTTATGTTACTCATTGCAGTATTGTTTAACAAAAGCGCTTTCTAAACCCGTTATGAGCACAAGCAGCCCTGTGTGATGCCTCGGCCTATGGAGGCATATAGCATAACAGATGGATGGCTGTTTTAGAGCAGAGATGCCTCTGATTCAGGCTGATGCTGAGCTCCTCCTCAGATGCGTCAGAGTGACGTTGTCATGGGCAGCTGAATGCATTGCAATGCCTCAGCACAGGCTTAAATAAATGAGCTCACAATGAGGAGTCCATTGAATCCATCTTGTCAGCTGAGAGGAGCAACAGGCTACATCAGTGGATTTTAGACATTTTAAAAAATGGCTTATCTGGACTAATTTTTAAAGCATTATGAAGGTATTCACAATTATGTCATTCTATAATGAGCGAGTGTTTCGGTGTGGACATATGTAGGCCCATATTCAATAGTTAAATTATTGAGTATGGATCTAAAAATTTAATCTCAGTACGTTGGATTTGTGGACTGCAGTAAAACGGGGTGGAAAATCAGCAGCCCACGGGGTCGGGGAAGTGCAAACATCTCAGAGGAATCTCTGAGTGCTTTGTGACCCACATTCAGGCTCCCCAAGGTAAAGGAAGTGGCAACTTGCACGTGCATAAATACACAAGCAAGCGTTTGCAAACGAATGCTTAATCTGTGACACACTTAGTTGTGCTCACATAATGTGCTCTCGCTCTCAAATGGTTTCTGCTGTACATATTGTCTAATAAGCCGTCCAGATCGACCCACACGATGCGCAGACACTCGTTCGGAGTTCGCATGCACAGCGGTGGGCCGTGCCAGCAGCGCGATGCGACGACACAAAAGGCCGATTGAGTGAGGAAAGGTCAGGGCCCAGTTCAGATGGCCTTTTGAACCGGAGTGAGGGTGTTTGAAGAGACGGACCACCCTCCAAGCTGCCACCCAGCCCCTGAAATCCCCCTGGTGGGTCTGGATGGCAGCATTGTGCCCTCGCAGCTCTGCCCAACCGAAACAGGAAACCTTTGTCTGTCTTATGGAAGGGCTGCTATTCTTTCTCTGTATACCTGTTGAACTTACATTATTTCTGTCTCTGTGTTGCAGGTGTCAGCTGGTCAAGTGTTTTGTGTGTGTCCGATTGTGTGCGCGAGAGCAGGCTCGTGTATTTTCTCAACCCAGCCAGTATTCACAGAGGAGTGTGTCCTGAAGGCATCTCACAGGGACAATGAGTGAGCTCGAACAGTTGCGGCAGGAAGCCGAGCAACTACGCAACCAGATCCGGGTAAAATAACTAGAAAAATAAAAAAAACTTTTGGAAATGACTTGCACAGCTTCAGCTGAAACCATTACTCATGAAACTCTTGAATTTACATCATTCTTGATTTCTCCTTGTAGGATGCCAGGAAAGCTTGCAGTGATTCCACTCTGTCACAGGTGAGGAACCTACTTGCACAAAAAACAATTTATTGTTTTAGTTTTTCATTTTATGGCTCTTTTGAGGCGATATGTAATTTGGAAAACCAATGTTTCTTACTGAAGCAAGCTGCATACAGGCTCTGCAACAATGCATAGAAAAAAGAGCTTTGTTTTGGTGACAGGTGTGGCAAGACTGTGAATGTTACAATTTTCTAACAATTTAATGCAGTAAAATTGATTCTATTTATGTTAAATACACTAAAAGTGAGCATTAAGCATTACTCTTAGTGGAACTCTGTAAAAACCGGAGACTACTACTCAATCTAGAAAAATGTGGCATCAGTGCATCAGTACCGACAAAATATTTGCCACTTAATCTACTGTGAATTGCTAAAATATTAAATGTATTACAATTAATGTTAAAATGTATATTAGAACTGACCAATGTTGGAGTCAAATGAGTGATGGTGCACAGAGTGGCACTGAAAAACTGCAAGGAAAAACGCCTAAAAACACACAGTCAAAAAGACAGAGGAATGACAGAAATGATAATGAAAATGTTTTGGTATAGATGTAAAAAAACCCATTAAAAAGTAAGAATTTTTAAGCACAATTTAAAAGTGATTAAAACAATGACTAGAGATGCATCTTCGCTACACATGTGCAAATTGTAGTCAGGATCCTCAATATAGAAAATTATGACTTATTTTATTCAGTCAGATTTAAAACATGCATAATATGTATGATTTGTTTACTAAACTACAGTTTGTGAACAAACTGCAAGAATTGCCTATTGAGTCTTTGTTTTAAAATAATGCTATGAGTAGACTCTGTGTCCAGTGTATTGTTACAGTTTGCAGACGTAACGGCTTAAAGTAATGTAATACTCATGAAACATTGCTTTGCTGAAATGGATGATTTATCATTGGTGATCAGAGAAATATCGCAAGTGAAGTTCTCTGTTTTTCATACTTAAGGAGCCACTTTGGTCTGGAGCTCTTAATTTTACATGGATGGATGATTTTACTCGGCCAGTGAAGACTTCACTGGCCGCGTTTCTTTGACATCCACTTCACTTGTAAAGTGCGACACTGATCGTCTCCAAGATCAAAATCTCTGAGTAGCGAAAGATCGTATCAGTTTTTTTAACATGGTAACTCTCTTCATTGTAGGCTGCTGATCTTTATTTCAACTTTTGAAACAAAACATCATGCATATGCCCCTCTGGTATGTCCTCCACCACGTATGTTATAAATAATCATGGTCGGAACAATTGGAGCAACATTGAGGTCATTTTTACTTGACGTGTATCTAGCAGCTTCTTTTTAACTTGCTGGTTTGTCTTGCTGTTAAGCACATTTTTATGCTCTTTAAAGATCATTTTAATAAAAATTCAGCTATATGTTATGATTTAATTCTGATCAAACACATAAAAAGATTAAGACTCTGGATATTTTTATTTTAAAGCCCTGGAGCAGGGAGTAGACGGTGTTTAAGGGTCAAACCAGTACTACCAGTTGCCTCCAAAAGAAGCTGCTTTGCTTTACTGGCTTTTATGGAAATTCATTGAAGAAAACCTCCTTAAGGCAGCGAACCGCTTCAAGCTGAATGTTGGACTGGCCTAGTCAAAGTCAATATCTAAATCCAATTAAGTCAGTTAGTATCTGATGTTCAGATACTAACTTCACAGCAATGCATTAATTCACACGTATTTTATTCATTCTAATTGAATATTTGAAGTCTGTGGTTTTACCATTTAGACTTCACTGTACATAAATAAAACTCCAGGAAATCCTGATATAAATGTTTTTTTGTTTTTTTTTAAGTATCATCCTGTTTTTGCTGCCTCAGCTTGTGTCCAGTTCTGGCATCAGTCTTTCCCTCCAGTGTAACCAGTGACCCGTCTTCCTGTGTTTATGCAGATCACAGCTGGTTTGGACTCGGTGGGCCGGATACAGATGCGGACGCGACGTACTCTCAGGGGACACCTGGCCAAGATCTATGCAATGCACTGGGGGAGTGAATCCAGGTGAGGATTCTTTTTTTTATTTGTAGAAATTGATGTTAATCGGGTTCTCTGTTTGCTTTGTTTTTGCAAGAGTTGTGTGTTTATAACATTTCATTTAAAAGCTGTGATTTGGCTGTTTAGATTTTTGCCTTTGCAGTATTTACTTGTGTACTAAACTATACAGTTTGTGAACAAACTCTGTGAAACAATTTGCTGCCTTAATTTGTTCAATCGGCTCCTGTGTAATCTGTCTACAGTCAGTTCCAAAGTCCAGTCAAAGTAAGAAAAATAACAAAAAAATATTCGTTCATCTTCCATCTATTTATATGATCCTGCAGCATCGAATACTTCAGCTGCTGTAGAAGTACCAATGAAAAGTTCTGGTTCAAGTACTTTGTAGTGCAGCATAACTTTAAAGCACAAATCAAAAATAAAGTTTGTTTATTTTTAATTAGTGGTGATAAAATATTTTTCTTTTGTTCTATTGTGTGTTTGTGTCACTCTTTCTTTCTCTATCAATGCAATGCAATGTGGCAGTGACGACAGTCCCAGGTCTGGGGCTGTACAACAATCAGTTCCATCTGTTCTCCCACTCCCCTCTCTACTAATATGACTAATATTCCCTTAATCACCTTTTACTACCACTTTAACTACTCGCTATGAGCACAGTAGCGACATTTGGCAGAAAACGCTTACCTTATTACAGATGCAGTTTCTAAGATCTCAGTTTTTACTGCTGTTTTCTTGCAAATCTAACATTGCAAGATTCTGTAGTCTACAAATGTTCATTAAACTAGATCTTATGAACTGCCTTCTTTTTTTTTTTTACAATTTGCTGCAAATATTCACACTGAGAGGCACCGAGATTTAACAGTTAGGATTATAGTTCACAATAAGTATGCATGCAGTGCACTAATCTTGAAGCATAGAAAGTATTTTTTTGTTTCCACAAGCTGCATATACTAATTTGATCTGGATCAAAATTACACAGTATATATTTTTTCCAACTAAAAATGGAAGGTAAAGAAAGGCCTTTGCCGCATAAAAAAAAAATTACAATAATGTCAATCAGCAAGACATGCACAACCAGTGATTTTGATCCATTTGTTGTAGGTGTTTGACATGAGGCAAACCTTTACAGCAGTGGGACATTTCTTAATGAATCCACCAAGTCTTCAATAATTCAACATGATATTGTTATGCTTTTGAAAGACACTGGTGTTTAATGGCACATGTGGACTTGTGTAAAGGCCTGATCTCTGTGGCTAAGACGTGTGTTCGTTCAGTTGAAGGTATGAGAGTACATAGGCGTGGACCTTCTACGTGACCCCCCCCCCCACCCCCCTCCCGCTCCCCCCCAGGGACTAGTATTTGTTTTGTATATGGCCACTGACATTTGAGGACTATGGCTCTCCTCTTGATTGTACTCCAGCGCCATCAAACCACTTCCTTTACCCGGAGAGGCGGAAACACCCCATCAGGATGAGAGGGAGGGGTTCCAGCTGTTCCTGCATCTGTGCCATCTAGAACCCCCCACCCACCTCCCTACTCAAATTTTCCTCCCAGCTTAGCTTAAGTAAACCACAGTTTTGGCTTTTGTATAAGTAAAGGTTTGAATATTACTTGGGTTGGAACATGCAGAGGAACAAGAGGAGTGAGAGATTGGTGATGCTAAATGCTTTTTAGCCTCCAGGCTGATGATCCAGCACAGCAGTGTTTAAGGTGGCTGCCACTCATTGCTTATAATAAACAAGGTGCATGTATCTTAGATTGTGCTTGATAATGTGGATATGAGCAGAGTGTCATGCTCATGTGCTTCACCTGCCTCCAGGTTACTGGTCAGTGCCTCACAAGATGGAAAGCTGATCATCTGGGACAGCTACACAACAAACAAGGTGTGTAGGATTAATAATGGCTGACAGCTGAAATTATTTACACTAAAATCTGAAGTGTCTTGTGATGATTTGTTGCAATAAGTGTGTTTAGTCATAAGAAGTAACATAGTGAAATTATGCAAGTGCAACAAAACCTGATTTTCCTTTGCCGTCGATTAAACTGCTACATCTTTTAGAAAGCAGATTTAGTGATCTAGATTGTGGTGAATTTTATACAAACTGCTTTGCAATGAGTGCAAAGCAGTTTGTATAAACGAGCCTTTATTTGGACCCTAGGTTTTGCATGAAATGTGCAGTTTCTGTCACTCACTCTTGTTTGAATTTAGATGCATGCTATCCCACTGCGTTCTTCATGGGTCATGACGTGCGCCTACGCCCCCTCTGGGAACTATGTGGCCTGCGGAGGCCTGGACAACATCTGCTCTATATACAGTCTGAAGACCCGTGAGGGCAACGTGCGGGTCACCCGAGAGCTACCTGGACACACAGGTAGGGGGGATTTTTTACTTTTATTAAAAAAAATGTTTCCACTTAGCCACATTTTGCATAGTCTCCCCTGGTTACAATGACAGTAAAACTTATTTTACATCGAGTTTTCAGGGCAGAATATTAGGAAAAATAAGTTCTGTTCTAATATAGGTTCTCTGTTTATGTTCAGGTTATTTGTCTTGTTGTCGCTTCTTGGACGACACCCAGATACTAACGAGCTCCGGAGACACCACCTGGTGAGCAGACCCCACACTCAAAACACTGCAGCCCATTGAGTGCAGACAGAGGATACCTCACGATTTACATGATTAAACCGCTGTACTCTGTGCATGTATTTAGTGCTGGTATATTTTCGTTTCATTAGGTTTGTCTCTTTCAGAGTAAAATAAAAAAAACTGTTTGGGTCTCTTGTAGAACATTTTTTTTTTACTTTTTTTTTTCTCTCTATTTTAAAGTGCATTATGGGACATAGAGACGGGCCAGCAGGCCACCTCCTTCACCGGCCACACAGGCGACGTGATGAGCCTGTCTCTTAGCCCTGACTTCCGGACTTTTGTGTCCGGTGCCTGTGACGCCACCTCCAAGCTGTGGGACATCCGTGACGGGATGTGCAGGCAGTCTTTCACCGGCCACGTGTCTGACATCAACGCCGTCTGCGTGAGTTCTGTAACTTTAGCCACAAGAAAACAAACTCAAGTTTGGAGGATTGCACTTTCTTTTGGACAAAAAAACCCCCAAAACAAAGCAGACACAACACTATCTGAACAGTTGAAGCTTTAGCAGTTGTTTTTACTTTTTCTTTCGGCAGTTTTTCCCCAACGGTAATGCGTTCGGCACAGGCTCGGACGACGCCACCTGCAGGTTGTTTGACCTGCGTGCCGACCAGGAGCTGATGACCTACAGCCATGACAACATCATCTGCGGCATCACCTCTGTGGCCTTCTCCAAGAGCGGCCGTCTGCTGTTAGCCGGCTACGACGACTTCAACTGCAACGTGTGGGACACTCTGAAAGGAGACCGAGCAGGTATGAGTCAAGTGACCAGGCTTCAGCTCCCACGACGTAATGTTGATGAACAAAATCTGTCTTTCATTGTAAATGCACTTCTTTTTAGGTAGCCAGGTAAAAGTTTTTGTTTCTGCTCTTATTTCCCCCTATATATCTGGTGAAATAAGAAGCAAGAATTCAGCTGAAAAAAATTAGCTCTATACGTTGCCAGTAACTTATAATCAAATCTGTGAGAAAGAGAAAATAATTTAAAGTCTGGTTATGTGATTTTTTTTTTTTAATCTTTTTTAATTCCAAACTGGATTCCAAAGACTTTTTTGATCAGCTGTCTGCGCTTTGAATTAATATGCTCTGTAGTCTGTTTATAGATCACTGACTCAGAAAAAGTATTTTTAAAGTGGAACAAAGGTAAAAGCAGTATAATGCAAAAAAATGTTCAAATTTAACTGCAAGGAAACGCATCTAAAAATGTAAGTTTAAGACAAACATATCTTGGAGAAACTTCCAGAAACGAGTCCACAATATTTAAAAGCAGACTCTTATGTTTTTTTTTCTTCATTTGACTCAGTGTACATGACAATTTTTCTGTTATTTCTATAAACGTCTTGCTGTTGCTATACTTGGTTTGATTAATATATGTTTGGCTGCATTAGCTGTGCAGAGCCACATAATATGTACTCAACTCGTCAAAATGGACTTTATTTAGGGAAATCTGTAAAAGAAGCTTTTTCCTTCCACTTCAGTTCCGCTTTACTTTGCGTTGATCGGTCACATAAAATCCCAGTGTGACGAAAACAAACAAAGCTTAAGACGCATGAAAACCCTTGCGAGCCTTTTTACGTACAGATTGAGTGACCGGCCTGCGGCTCTGCTTCGTCCTCCTTCTCCTGCAGGCGTCCTCGCCGGCCACGACAATCGTGTGAGCTGCTTAGGAGTGACCTCTGACGGCATGGCCGTGGCCACCGGATCCTGGGACAGTTTCCTCCGGATCTGGAACTAAACTCAGCGTCTCGCCTGATGTACTCGATCACTGCCCGTCACCCTGGGTCTGCAGCCCCCCGACTCACCCGCTGGGCTGGACCTCAGGGAGTGCATTTCTGAAGCCCTTCTCACTGATCCAAGCTGAAGACTTTCTCAACCTTTTATAGTTTTTTTTTTTTTTTTTTTCTCAGCAGAGCTTTCATGAAGCCACATCAAAAACCTCTTTATAAAAAGTCGTCAAATTGAAACCATGAAATTATTTCTAATGGAAATAATTTCAATGGAAATAATAATGGAAAGTTGATTTTGATTTCCTATTTTTCTTTTTAAGGGCATTAAAGTGCATTTGTGGCCACGAGTACAAAACAAAATTAGTATCAGTGTGTAATATGTAAATGTATATATAAAGGCAGTATATATGTATAGCATTATGTGTGTATATATGCATCATATATGCATATATAATGTGTGTATGTATATATTTTTGTAGTTCATTTGCCTATCGAGGTATTTTTGTTGCTTTTCCTTTTTTGTTTTACGATAAATAGACATAACCGCAGAATGCCAGAAATATTATTGGCGAACTTTAATTAAAGAAAAATGACATTAAGCCTTTTCACTGAGTTATGAGTCAAAATTTAGCCTGGCTACATTTTTTTTTATTACTATTATTGGCATATTTAGGTTTTTTATTTTGGCATTAATTGAGTCAAAATATTCATTTTTGTTTTGAAAGGGAATCAAGAGATTGAGATTTCAGGAGGAGCTTCAATCCAATATTTTTTTAAATTTTTTTTTTGTTTCTTTTTGTCTGGATCAAGCTTTAACTCCAAAGTAGAAACTGTTGAAATTCAGGCTGCAGTAGGCGGCGAAGGAAACGATCCGAGGCTTCGGTTTGGCCTTCGCTTTTTTGGGATTGGTGGTTTCAGATCATCGAAAGCTGAATATCGGGACAACCGCATCCATTCCACGCAGATCGGCTGCAGCTCGACTGGTAAACGGAGGCAGTAATAGCCCTACCTCACGTGATCTGCAGAAGATTCGTCTTTCCTTCTGCACTGGGACAAGCTTCGGTTATTTATATACATTATGATGCCAACAAAAATACAAGCAGAAGCTGGTTTCTCCCTGCAATCCCAACACAACTGCCCAAGGACAAAAAAAAAAAAAAAACAGAAAAAGTTGAGAGAAGCTCCAGAGTCTACAGGAGCTTCTTGTTGGGATTGTGAAGGACTGTAGCAGCCTGAGAAAACCGGGAAAAAGATGTCAGAGCTTGCCGTGTCAGTTTAGCGTTTGTTTCCCTCCTGAATGAAGGATTGAACTTCTTTTTATCATCAAGGTGTGAGAAAAGCAGCAGAAAATATTTTAGCCACTTCAAAATCACACCAGTGCCATAGCAAGCCTGCTACAAAAAGAAAAAGGACACAAACATTTCAACTTTAGCATTTTGTTTCTCACCAAAAACGCATCATAAACTTTTAATCTAACTAGTGAAGAACGCACACCTAATAATAGAGAGCTAGAAGAGCACTCACAAGCAGTAGTTCAGATTTTTGTGATATTGAGGTTTCTCGTTATTCATTTTGCATTCGAGAACCTTGAAACAAAATCCAGATCTGGTGTGAGTCGGACCTATCAGCTGTCTCAGGTGCCTGTCTGTGATTCTAAACTTGTGAAGCTCGTGGACAGAGGAGGGTTTGCTACGAGGCTCTGCTGTCTCCGTTTCGCCTTAGTGTGCCGTTCAAAATGGAGGGTGAAAATTAGCCAAGAATAGAAATGTTTTGGGGTTTTTTCTCTATTTTACACAAACTCCCCACATTGATCCTACAGTCTGGAATTTGATTTATTTGTTTTCCAGATATGGATAAATTCAGAAAAAAAAACATTTCTCCAGATATTTTCCCTGATTTATTGATAACATGGAAAATGTGTATGTATGCGTATGCAAGTAAATAGAATGTTGTATTCACCTGTCGGTCAGTTTGGACATCTGTCCATTAATCTGTCGTCCATGCATCTATATGTCCATCCGCCAGTGCATCTGTCCACTCGTCCATTCTTAAAACAACTGATTTGTCCTTCAATCCATTCATCCATTTATAAACCAATTCATCCACTGGCTGAACTCCAGCGGCTGCCCATCTGTCCATCAAGCAATTCTTCCTTTACCCAATTTATTTATAAACCAATCTGTCAATCTGGCCATCTATTCATCCAGTTTATCAACCCTACAAATAATCCACCAGTTTCTCTGTCCATGAGCCAATCTCTTCATCAGATATCTCTCCATCCAACCATCCATGCGTTCCACAGATTGTCTATTCAGCCGTCCAACAAGAAATCTTTTCTTCTTTACCGCCTTGTTTTCTAGATGCCATATCTAAAGCCTGTCTCCTGAGGGGAGATGTCTAAAATTCATAGTAAATGTTTGTCTTTATGCTCGAACCATGGCTCAGTAATGACTTGTGAAAGTGTGGCGTTTAGGAGCCGTGTGAGTGAGAATGTGTTTTCCTCCCAACAGAAGCAAACACTGATTCCAGTGAACACTAAGACGAAAGTTTGGAGGAAAACCACATGCAGCTCCTCACCGCTTCTTAATGCCTCACTTGTTTTATTCTTTGTAATTTTTATTTTATTTTTTGTATGTATAAATCTGCTTTCAACTAACACAGAAACATTTGCATTTCTGGTCGGTTCCGCCGTCAGTTATTCCCTCTTTTAAAGAGCCGTGGTTCAGGCCAGCATGTCATTTTGAAGAGTTCATGTGATTTTACTCTTTTGAAGTTAAATAACTCGTCCTGAGGGAACGTTTGTGAGCAGCAGATAGTTTGTAGGATATCCTGGAGAGACGCACAGGATGTGAAACATCTTGCATATCAGTTTTGACGAAGGCTTGTGTGTGTTAGGTAGAGGGGACCGAGTGTAATCTGATGTTCAAGTGTTACTTCCTCATTCATCTGTGCCAACGTGATCCACAGACCCTGAGCTGTGAACCGAAAACTAGTCTGTAAAATAAAACGACAAAAAACATTGCTAGCGTTAATCAAGTGCCAACTTTCTCTGTCATTTTCCACCCAATCTGCTGTCTGATCTGACAGGTTGACTGCTTCTGTCTCTCAGTGAGTTTTTTGTAACCATAAGTGTCATTTCCGCTACCAAGCTCAAAGACATTCAGATGTTCATGTGTTAATTACAGGACTAAAAGGTTTGGATTTAAAGAGACGGGACATCATTTTGGAAGTACTCTCTCGTTCTGACGGTTTCAACGAGAAGATGCTTGAAGAAACATTTAACGTTTTGGGTCTAATTTTCTCTCAACTCTGTCAGCAGTAGATTCTTGACATTGTGGGTTTTCTTAACCTATTAAAATGTAACTTGAGCTGCATTCTTTAGTTCTAGGGTTTTTTGTTTTTGTCTCTGAACACTAATGCAGCAGGAATTTGTCTGCTTGTTGACTCTCAAACATAGCTGGTTTTAATCAAGGTTTTAATCAAACCAGTCATAACCAAATGTATCTGTTCTGTAGTGCAGGATGAATATTTTTACCACTTTAGGAAGTGACTGAATCTAAACTGAAAGATTGATGATTTTAAAGTTAAAAAAAGAAAACATCTGATTAGGAGTTCCCCTGGCAGTCTGTGATGCTGCTTTGGTCAGGATGGCAGATCCAGCCAGTATCTGGACCGTTTGCTTGGAACTTTGAGCGTTTCAGCTTCACAGAAAAAACACATTTGGACTCCTGGACAGCTAACAATGGGCTGATTGAGGATATCAAGCTAAACCAAAGCTGAACAAAAATTTCAAAACTGCAAAAACTGTTCATATCATTTACATCTTAATTCTTTTATTCTTAAAAAAAAAAAGTCCTGCTGAATTGACTGGTGTTTTCTCCAGCTGTGTTGACCAGCCCACAGCAACCTTTTGCTGTGGGCTGCTGGTCAGCTTGCTGAAAAAGCTTCACATTACTGTTCCTTGTTTACAAGAAACAGTAATGGTGCGGAAACTATGTAGAAATGTTTTAAAATGATTGTAAATTTAAAACGGCATAATTCATAACAGCCTAGGATTATTTCCTATTATCACTGGTTATATCTTTGTATTATGTTGGATGTTTCTTCTCATCTTCCCTAAATGTTGAACATGTCAGTTTCTCACTGTGTTGCTGTATGAATCTTTAAAAAACACCATGACCCTCAACAGCTGAGAGATGGCCAGTATGAGACGATGACAAACAAACCTTTTATCCCTGTGTATTTCTGCATATATTAGCCACTGGAGCCTGGAGTAGAAACACTCATGTGCCTGTGCATTTCACTCATGCAGGTCAAACAGTAAACCTGTAAAACCAACAACGGTGCTTGACTTCATTTAACTTTTTTGTCAGTGTTGCTTCCCCAAATGTTTTTTTTTTTCCCCCTCTCCAATTTTCTGACTGATCAGGTCAGCTGACGTTACAAACTGATCACTTGTGTTAATGCGTGCGCCCAGAGCCAGAGGCCACGTCTTTCATGTGTCTGACAGTTTGAGTTCAGTCTGTAATCGAGCTCCAGTTTTATTTACAGTATGACAAAAATGTCAACATTTTGACACCCTTGCTTCTTTTATTTTTATTTTTTTGTTGCACTAATATCACAGAACTGCACTGCTCTTTGACTACAGCGTACTGTCCTGACATTCTGGTTTTTATTTGAGGTTTTTCTTTTATTTATTTGTTTGTTCGAAGCCATTAAAGACCGGGGACTTGGTGCCATCATAACTCTTTACAGTGCTATTGTGTGAAATTATAATCACTTGTTATGAGATAATTTTTATAGTCTTTTTCACACCAGACCTTTTTTTGTATTTGTACAGTGGCTTGGTGATACTGATATGTTGCCATGAGTTATTGTAACCAATAAAAAAGCTTTTAATCAACAATGTCAATTCTCACTGATTTATGTATTTTTAAGTTTTTGTTAAAAAAAAAGCCTAGCAGCAGATTGTAACCCATTTAACCATTTGTTAAATGATTGTAAAAAATGTGTAACTGTATAGTGTAATTGCATTAACTAAATATCCAACCATCTTAAGCTGTAGGCCAGGAATCTTGCATTAAGAAACTTTTGAGCAAAATCATCAAATGTGATAAAAAAAAAAAACTGGCTGCAAAGTACATGTATATTTAGTTAATCTGAACTTTTAAGACTTTTTTTTTAAATTAGTAATTTATTTCTTGTTTCCTTGGTTTATAAACATACCATGAGAAAAGGTGGGGGGAAAAAAACGAGAACATGCCATTCGACTAAATAGATGCGAGCTGATCTTTAGGAATTGGTAAGCAGATAACAAAAACAAAATTTGATTTTAAAAATTGCCCATATCTACAGAAGACACAGCTGCATATGGACCCAAGGTTAGGCAAATATTCAAAACCAGCTGTTAAAAGGACTGCAGCTGTCAAAAAAAATCAAATCTCATTCATGCTGACAAATATCAGGGCAGTTTTATGTTGGGGTTATTGAATATTAATGTAAAATGCATTAGATAACACACAAATGTATCAAATAAAAGAAAGCAAGAGCGTCATCCTTACACTGGTTCTGCTTATTAACAACTTGAGGTAGACAACAGCATGTGGTGGTTCTGCTTTTGATATCAAAATGGATCCTGGACGTAGAGAAGCGACGTCCCAATGGATTTAGCTTCCCTCAAGTCAAGGTCAAGATGTCTGCCATGCAGGAAACGAGACATCACAGGATGAGATGCAGTTCAGTAAAAATTATGTCCCAATAAAAATGTTAAATGTTTCAATCTCCACCCATTGCCTGTGTTGTGGTCCTGAATATGTATCAGTTTTAATTCTGGTTGAGAATCGCACAAAATACGTCAAAGCGTCACGTATCACACATTAGACATCCCCCACCCAAACCCACCCCACACTTAAATGCTTTTAAAATGGTGCAGTGCTGTCAAAACGTGAATGCAAACACAAAGTCAAGTTTTAGATAATTTCAGGTTTAATGCAATCCAGCAAATTGTGATACACATTTGAAAGGAAACGTAAGTTTACAAAACGCAGTGATGTGTAACTGCAAGCCCATTCTACTATGTATAAATATAATATAATATAAAATATCTGATGATAATTAAAGTCTTTGAACTATACAGTTTGGATTGTTAGAAAATAGAAATAAAACTACAGTACATGCTTTCCTTCCAACTCACGATTACAGTGCGTATATTTACTATAACGCGTTTATTTTTTTTTTTTCACTTACAACTGATCCCGTTTGAACAAACGTCTGCAAAAATCTTCATATTTTTCCATAAACAGAATAATAAAAAAGGCATCTTTACAATTAAAGTCACAGCAGGTTAGTGTCAAAAAACTGAATCCAACACGTGGCAATCTGACCAATGCATGCTGCCCCCTGGTGGAGAGAAATTTCACAACCACTGTTCATTTAGGCAGATTTTTCCTTTTTAATTCAACTGCTTTTTTGTGAGCACCTGATGTTTCTGGCTGGATTAAGAACAGGAAAAATACTTAATTTTTCCTGTGAAACCTACAAAAATAGCAAATGGATTTTTTCTGAGCAACAAAGAGAATCTTTTCACAAAACAAAAAAAGTCTTAATATCTGAGAAACATAGGTTCATTTGTTCAGAGGAACATCAGCTTTGCCCCCCGGTGTCGTGCAGAAAGAGTTCCATATGTTGGTTGACTCATTTTCCAGCATCGCCATCAGCAGTCCTCAGGCTGCAGGTACTGCTTGGTAAACTCCTCCAGCTGTTTCTCCAAATCTGTTGCTTTATGCCTGCACAGAAAATAGAAAAATTTATAAAACATGAACCAAATTTATCAAAGTTTGTCATCCACTTCTTGGCAACAATTAAATGTTTTCTTGGCGTCTGAAAAACGAGCAGTTTCAAAAACGTCCCGATTATTAAGTCTCAATCAGCGGGCACTGCTCTGTTGCCTAGCAAGCCGAGCTCCAGTATGTTTGGTCAGCTGTTTTTTGAAGCATTTTGTGCAAAAACATGTGAGGAACACAAACCTGTCCCAACTTGTTCACGAAAGCACAATATGTCCCCTTTTAGTTAGCAAATTCTAATTTGACTAAAGTTTCAGCTGCTTTGCAAAAAAATAAAAAATAGGCTTTAGTACTATCTATAGATGTACAAAGTTGGAGACGGCAGCTGTACTTGCAGAAAAAATGAGTTCTATAAAGTTTCTACATGGTGAGGTTAAATACAAAAACAAGGCATATTAATGTTTTTTTTTTTTTTTTTTTACATTTTTTTGAAAATCATGTTCATTTTCCACAATTATGGAAATACTTTTTGCTGGAATATTTCATAATATACTCAGAAAATCCATTAAAGTCTGCTTAAATACTTTTGCTAGACACAGTAAAACTTTTTGAATTATCTGAAAAGCTACACACTATTCCCCTTATTGGTGTACTCATGACAGAGCGTTCAGGACTCACCGCAGAGTCTTTGAGCAGTTCTGGACGGTCTCCAGCTCATCTATATTAGTGGTCAGCTGACGGATGTTTGCCTCCAGGTCTCTCTCCGTCTGATCCACCTGCTGACAGAGCCGAGCGAACGTCGTGGCCATTTCCCTGGAAACAGAGTCACACCGCTCAGAGGAGGAGGAAGTCATGATGAGGGGACAATACATTTCAATAGGATTTTTGCAGTACTGCAAATCAAAGTTATGAATATAGTCGTTGAATTTAACCAACAACTCTTTCAGTTGCCAGGTCATCGGACAGGCAGGACTTACTGTTGGACCTGGTGGCTGCAGTTCGCACTTGTAAAGCTCACGATGAGCTGCAGTTTCTCAGTAGCAAACTCCACAAACTGCCGCTTCAGAGTTCGCTCTCTCGCTTTTGTGGTCCAGGTGAGTCTCTCGTACAAGTACAGCAGGCCGTAGAGGGAAGCCGACATGGCAATGCACCTCCAGCCGACTGCTTTCCACACCTTGAGAGCAAAAGACAAAACCAACAAGAAACAGTCAGAAGCTTTAAGACAAACTGTTAAGAGGATATCTGCAGGTTTCAGCAAGTCGAATTTAAGACCTTTTCATGTCACCTTTAAGACAGAAAAATATATAAACAGGATGGTTGGGGGAACTTACTGCTTTACAGTAAGTACAGTAAAAACTGTGAAACTGGCTTTGTGACCATGATGAAGGCAAAAAAGAGTTAGTGAGGATGCAGCTAGTAGAAGGTAGCCTCAACCGCCTCAAGTCAAAGAACGAAATGAAGACGTTTGCACGTGATTCAAATTTTGAGTGACTAGAAAATAAAAATCTTCATTAATTTGTCCTGCCATGACAAAATTAAAGACCTGTGGTCAACGTAGTTAAGATGTACTTTAATGTTTTAAATTCATTTGAGACATTTTATAGTCTTTTCCAGACTTTTTAAGGATCCATTTAGACCATAACTCAATAGGAGGATGTTCTGATCTGTAGACGCTTCTGTGATGGTCAAAGGTTGATGAACACAGTTCATATGGACATACCACTCCTCCAACCACGATGATGCCCATTGAGGTGCGGGAAGTGATGGATGCCAAGTTGGTTGCCATGGCTATCATTAGGTCTTCCTGGGTCATCAGAGCCTTCTCGTTGGGCGGTGCTGCGATGGACGGGGGCTCAGACGAAGGCGTTACAGGAACTACAGCTCTACAGTTCTACAGAGCAAAACAACTTCAGGCTGGTTTACCCCCCAAATACACAACATGACGTTTCATTACGCCCATCTCAGTAGATACCTGGTAGTTCGGGTCTACCAGTTTGAGAGCTCTGTGTGCATTAACAGAACCCAGGTAGCGGTGCACTAAAGCCTTCAAGCCCAACGAGAACTGGAACTCGATGTTTTCCTGGAAGTCGCTGCAAATGGCAGCACAGTTCAGGTCGTAGCTCAAGTCGAATGTCTTCTTGGGCACCAGCAGGTGGACTTGGCTCTGAGCCGTCGAGGGAAGCAGAGGCACCATGCTATCTGAAATGTTACACACACACACACAAAATAAATAAATAAAACTTACACATGGTTACACGTCTTCATTTAAAAAAAAAAAAAAAAATGACTTCAATATTTAGGTATGTAACTGCACCCTGAATATTTGATCAATGACTGCATTACCAGTTTACCTGCATCAGTGTCACAGAGGACAGCCTGCATGCAGGTCTGAAACGGTGACACATTTGTGGCATAACGAGGCAAGTAGTGATGGCATTCAGCAAGGACAAATACAGTACAGTCAGGTGACCAAATGCTTCTGATTAGGTCAAGTCAAAATGATCCGGTAAAATGTATTTTCTATAAATCTGTCAGGATTTCTTGTTATGTCACTTACCCATCATGTATTGCTGGGAAGACTGGACAGAGACATTGATGGCATTGGAGCAGCGGAAAGCCAGGTTCTTTCCCATCCCCTTTTCTACATGCTCCAGTAGTTCCTGCCAATAACAAAGAAGGAAGTTCAGGTCAAGCAGAGAACAAACACTTATCTAAATCGATCAGATGCAAAAATAAGTTTGAAAAAGTTGCATAAATTAGATGGACTGGAAACCTTCTCTACATTTCATCACCCTACTCTATGGTATTTAATTTAATACTGCAAGATTAACACTCAGGAGAAAGATATTTGAGATTCTGCAAGAAACTCCCTCAGAAAATAAATTCAATTTATTCTAATGTTGAAGAAATTATTACAAGAACCAATGGAGTCATCTGAGCTCTCCACTGGGCTGATAGCAAAAACAAACATAGAGAGCATAGATACTTGTGATTATGATTGCATACATTACAATACAACTCCAAGCTGCTGTTCCAGAACCAGAACTCAAAGTTTGTCTCAACTGTTCTCCTATTGGTGAAAACCAACCTACATTAAAGACCTGCTGCTGCTGTTTTATCAACCCTCCAGGTTCTTTTCAAGACTTTTTCAGGTTCTGGTTCTGATCTGCTCTGAACCAGAACCAGAACCAAACGTGGAGAAGCAGCATTCAGTTTTTATGCTTCACTAATCAAACTTCCAGATTAGTGGGAGTTTGCTCAACTGCAATACAGCTGAAACTCTGAATTCCTTTAAATCAAAGTTAAAAACCCACAGATTTAAAGTTGCCTTTGATTAATAATAGCTGGAACATTGATAAATAAATTTAATATACATTTGCTTTTTGCTTTTGATGATGGGATTTCACAAACTGTCATGTTTATTTTATGTTTCATAATGTGTTACTGTATGATGTTTCATGGTGTGAAGCCTTTGCCAAATTAACTAGAGCAATCAGCTTTTTCACAGAGTTTTACTTACAGCCTTGTAGAGTTTGAGGACTTGATGTGAAGGGTGGAAATCACCGCGGAACTCGTCAACAATCACATTAAGACGGTTGATCTCCTCTCCCATAGCGATGGACACCTGAGTGTAACACAAGTACATAAGTCTGACAGCATATTTCCTGGTGTTTTGGTTGCCGTTATCTGCATAGGCAGGGTGAAGTCGTCCCACTTCTTGTTACCTTGTACTCCACGTCGTCGCTGATGGCTTTGATCTTCTTCTTTATTTCTTCAGTCAGTAAGTTAAGTTGATTCCTGACAAACTCCAGCCGGTCTCTCTGATACTCTCTGTCCTCCAGTGCTGCCACTCTGAAAGTCCAAAACGAAAAGTCATGCCGGATACAAGCACCCAAGCAACTGAACAGTCAACTGTGTTTGCTGCATTTACATTTCAACTGAAGTTGTTTTTAATTGTTTAACCACATTACGCTTAATGTTAACTACTCTGAAGATTTCTATTATGTAGTTTACCTGTTGTAGCCTTTAAGACATTGATAAAAAAAATTTTTTTATTATGAACTGTAAAATTCTTAATAGCTGTAACAGAAAAACAAGAGTGGAAGACGTGCGGAGGGATGCTCACCGTTTCTCTGCTGCTTCAATGTTGATGGCATCCATGATGTTCTTGACTTTTTCTATGATCTGCTTGGCCCTGATAGTGTGCTGCTCAAACTTTGTTTTCACTGCTGACTGCGAGATACACTCCTGCGAGGCCACAACACACATGTTTACTGTGACATGTACGCTGGGTGCTGCCGGACCGCCTGCATGGGTTAAGCATGCGGCGTAGGGACAAACAGGACAAGATGGACACCTGCTGCTTTTAACCAAAGGCAAAGAAATGGAGACACAGGCGTGAAAATGACAGCAGCAGAGTGTGTACCTTGTGTCGCACAGCCCACATACAAAAGGGTCACGGCTTGTGTGTTGGTTTAGCCACAGAAAACTTTGGAAATAATAGAAACTTATGACAAACCAGACAAATTGTAGAAGGAAAAAAAATACATGTCAAAAAAGAAAAAATAGGAATATGTTTCCTTTGGTTCTAGAGCGAACATAAATTTATGGACTTAAAGATTTGTCTTCACATTAAAAACAACAGGAGGAAACACATCTGTGCCTAACAGGATGTTAGTTTAAACTAATGTCAGAAAAAGTTATTGTCTATTTTTATTTGATCATTTCAATGTTAATCAAACTTAAGCCTGATTTTTGTTGTGAGTAAATACAATCTGGAAGTAAGCCCAGTTTTCATAATCTGATGCACTTACACATTAAACGTTATACCAAAATCTGCAGCCACTTGCTGTTTATAACTGATTACTGGAAGGCAATGGGCAACTGACTTCCTCGATTTAAATTGGCTAAACAGAAAATCTCCAGCTTAGGTTCGTTCATAACAGCTTCAGTCAATAATTACCAATGTTTCAAGGTCCAAACTTCTAAGTAATTTTGCTGATTTTCTCAAAGATACAACTACATGTTTTGCTTAAATGGTACATGTTAAGGTGAAATAAAACAGAAAATATTAAACTGAAAAATGCAAACAGATGTCAAATGAAACCAAACAACTGTTAACCTCACCTAAGTGAATCTAGACTTCAGCAATGAAGACGCAGATTGAAGAACAGGCACGTATCTAAAGGGCCCTACAGGTACCTGCTCTGAGTGGGGAAACATAAAAAAAACTGACCAGGGGTTTTTCCCCATCAGATTATCTCAGTTTGTTTTAAGACTTTATGGTTGGTGTTCATCTTCCAATAATACATAATTATCAAGTGATATTTTCAAATTTTCTGTCAGCGTTAAACATTTTTTAACTAAAAAACACGACAAGCTGCTGGATAAATGACTGCCCAACCTCCGGGCTTAGCAAGTTGTCCGGGGGAAACATGGGATCTGTGTTATTAAACTGCTTCTCTGCACTGCAATCCTCCAAAAACCTCTGAGTGAAACAAAATCAGTTCAAACATTCACTGGATGTCTAAGCTTACAGCAAACTAATGATGTGGCTCTGAGCTGGCTCTCTGGTTACTGAAAACCACCATCACACTACATGATCAAAACTCTAAGCTGTGTATTTCTATTTTTTTTTTTTTTGCAGCAGCAGCACAATTATACCAGAGAGATTTGATGCAACTATTAGTCGAAAAATGGAAGTAAAGAAAGATGCAAATGTTTATCCTGCTCTCATGTGTTTCTCTTTTTGATAGGAGGGAAAGGTTGGTGAGGGAAAGGTGACAGGTGAAGACACTCATGACTGGGGAAAAAAGCAATAAAAAGACATTTATTACAGCAGCAGAACTATTGCACTTTGTTTTCTGAAAAAGTCACGGCCTAATATTTGCATCATGTCTTTGGTCATTGACTTACATCAATTGAACAGAGTAAACTAACCTTTCTAGCTGCATTAAAAACAAACTCCAAGTCGCTATCTGATAAATCAACTTGTATCCCTTCTCTGCTTTTCTGCAGAAAGGGGATTCAGTGAAGAGACAGGAAACTGTAATGACTGTTACTAAAATAGAAGTGAGTTTGTAACATAATCATCAAGCCTTACTGGTAATTATATTACCAGATATTAAGCCTCAATATAACACTAGTCTGTGTACCTCAAACCTCCTCTCAAAACACTGGAACTCCTTTAGTCTCTCCTTGAAGCCCTCAGCCAGAGCGCCACCTGTGGGATAAAAGTATAACATAACATTACTTAGACTCAATTTAGAAACTTCACTTAAAATATAAATTATTTAAACCTTAAAAAAAATATTTAAAAAAAAAAATCAAACTGTGCTTATTGTTGGCTTATATTCCCATTTTGAACATAAAAATGTTTGTTTGCGCTCTAAACTTTTTTCACTAAACATAGAATGCTTAAACAACAAATAAGAACGGACACTAAAATGCAAACTGAATAAACAAAGGCCACCCATGAAACAATCTTTCTCTACCCTGGTTGAACAGAGTAAATAATAAACTGTATTTTACGCTCACCTGATTCCGGCATGCCCTGCGCTCGCTGCATCCGGGAGTTGAGCACCTCTTTTGCAGACACAAAGAAAATACGGTTGGGTGCCTGATCACGGTCGACAACTCTTAGTTCCTCCACAAGAAAGTTCACACAGCGGTCTGTGTGCTGCTTCCTCACCTGCAAAAATAAACGCTTGTCTCAATATTAACAGGTTTGTTTTCAATGAGATTCCATGATAGAGTTGCAAAGAAAAACAGAAATATTACATAAATAAGTAAGGTCATCATACAAAAGCAGTTTCTAGGAATGGATTTTAGAGAGGCAGAAAATCAGAAGATCTTTTTGTTTGTGGCATGAAAACTACAGCAGGAGTTTTGACTCACATCCTCCATGTACTCTGGTTCATTTGCCGAGGCATCCCAGCGATTGTTAAGGATGAAGATGTTTGGCTTTGAGAGACGCTCGTTCACTTTGTGGAAAAAATGTTTTTCCTAAATGGAATAAAGACACAAGGTCAATAATATGCTTCAGAAAACAAACTCAGACAAGTTCATGGCAGCAAAAAATGTCAGAGTGTATTCGGTACATCATTTTCAGCTAACAGAAATGTTCCAAATGAACACTGTTATACAACAACAAAATACATTTATTAATCTTCTGTCGTGTCAGAATTCGGTTCAGGTCCAGTGTGCAGCCAGCACAGGAATGTGCGTCTGCTTTCTCTTTAAGAGCAGCGGTGACTGTGTTTAGCTTCACATTACATGAATGCCTGAGCGGACAGAGACAAGTGGAGCCTTTCTGAGGCTGCGTTCTCACAGCCGATTGCAATCTAACCAGCTCAGGACAGAAAGTATGTACACAAGTCTCTTTAGAAAACATAAGTGACTGAAAAAACCAGACACAATTTGCTTGGAAATTAAATCGTTGCTGCTCAATTAAACCCTAAGTGACCACTAAAAGCATTTCATATACTTAGAAAAACAAGGTTTTAATGATAATGTTTCCTAACTACATGTAATTTTTAAAATAAAAAACAAAAACATACCTGAGATAAGTCTGTATTTTAATTATGTACTTGTTCCACATCATAGAACATATCTTCATCAAACATTATAAACCAAGAGCTAAAAAGAAAAACAAAGCCACCCTGCTACCCTCAACAACACATAAATCAGTTACACCATTAGCACAGCTCTGGTTCCTCGCTAAGGACACCAGTCCTGCAAATCTAGTGATGACGCGACAGATTTAAAAGACAGCACTAGCTAATTACAGGAATGACAGGTTATGCCAAGTTTCAGAATGAATAAAAGATATTAAAACTTATCTAACCTGCTTAACGCCTCATACAAAACAAATAAATTCCACAGGATGGTAGAGTAAAATAATACCGTGTTCATAAGCGTCGATTCAGAGTTTGCCACCAGAACGAACACATCAGCATCCAGGCAAAACTTGTCAATCCAGCTGTCCAGCTGCGTTGTGACATCTGTCCCTGGACTAGAGGGAGAAAAATGTCCAAATAAATGTTGAAATGGGGAAAAACAATGCATTTATACATTAAAAAAAGTTATATAAACTGCTATGCAGCAGTTGTGCAGGTTTTCCAGATGTGATTGTATGTCTACCTGTCCACGAGGACCAGGTCGTCTCGAAGCAGAGCACATTTGGTTTTTGGCCAGAACACCCGGACCAGACAGCCGGCGTCCAGGCTTTCATCCATGTGCAGAGCGTGAGCCAGCTGGTTCACAGTCTGCAGACGGGTTGGAAAAGATGGGATGAATGTTGAACGAATAATAAACACAGACATATGCGTTTCATTAATGTGGAGAGAAGTAATCTCTGATAATATATTAACTCCTAAACAGAAATACGCAACAGCAGGTCATCAAAATCATTCCTGAAATACCCGTGACCACCAGTGGATCAAACTATGACGAGGAGAAACATTTTATTTTTTGCCTAACAAATTAAATCCTAAGCCTGCCATTAGGAATCGGTACGAAAGTCTCAACTCTTATCAAGGAACAAATTCAATCAGACTGTGTTCTTAACAGTCTGACCTACTTTACTAACACTTTCACAAGACCAAGAACCTTTCAGTTCATCCGCATTTTTCCCACCTCTTTCATTTTGTTTGACTAGAGACCGAGTAGTGATATGAACACAATAAAAAGACAGACTATGACCCCTTATATTTCATAATATACACCAGTTTTGTTCCAGTCTGAAAACCAAATAAAAGCAGCAGTTAGTCTAGTTAGAAGGAAATCCATTACATTAACATAAGTTATGTTGTGAAATTGTGTTAAAACTTTACTTTATATAATGTAAAATGCGACAAGGATTAGACATATTTGCAATAACAAAAAAAACTGACAGAAACTAAAACTGTGACAGACTGGCGACCTGTCCAGGGCGTACCCTGCCTCTCGCCCGGAACGTCAGCTGGAGATAGGCACCAGCAACTCCCGACCCCACTAAGGGACAAGGGTGCAAGAAAATGGATGGATGGAGAAACTAAAACAAAAACTAAGAAGTTTACTTTAATGCTCTTCTCCTCTTCTGAGCCCTCAGTTTTAAGGTAGGCCTTCTCTTCATCAGTGCCTTCAACGCTCAGGAAGCAGTTAGTGGTGTGACCGATCCCACTGGGCAGGACGCGGTCCCTCAGCATGGCATTAATCACCGTGCTTTTACCATTACTGGTCCTAAAGGAAAACATCAGAGGTCAAACAGGCTGCTTTCTGTTACTCAAATCAAACTAAGAGGTTGTCTGTGATTTTAGTTCAAAACCAAGTTCCTACTGTCTTAATTTAGGAGATGAAGCAAAAAAACAAAACAAAGGTGTGCATATTTTACGTTTGTGACATTTGGATGACCTTTGCAGTACATTATCTTTAAAGTTATGGTGGTGGCACAAATGCACTTACTACAAATATCTTTAAAATGACAGTCAATAATCATTTTAAGGTCATTTCACAAAGCTGAAGAACACAGAGAGATTGAGTCTTTGGCTCATCACTCCGAGTCCCTTCCTAAGCAATCTTATTTAACAAAGCCAGCATGTTTTCTATGGGATTCAGGTCTGTCACCGAGACAACCCTCAAACAACTGTGACCCATAAATCTAGTGCTGAGGCTACCAGATTTATATTTACCATGTCCTCAAATAATGACTCATTCTGACAACATTCCTAGTAGCTTTACAGGAGAAACATGGCCACAGGATGACATATCCTACACCAAATATGTGTAAACGAGGCGTTTCCACATATTTAACCCTTATTTTTGTTGATTAAATGTTCTGTCGTTGTTAAAACTAAGCACAAAGTTGCAGTTGATTTCTCAGAAGAGTTCAATTAATAACACATATTTATTCGTGGTGGTAGGAGAGGAAATGCTTGTTCCAGGCATGTCACCAAAACAACTAGTTGGCAAGTAAACATTACAGAGTGTAACATATGTCACTCTCAGCAGTTCTCCCTCAGTCAGCTTTGGAGGGTCCTCCTCACCCCCTGGTTAGATAGAAAGAAGCTAATAATTGTGGTAGGTACATTTTATTTACTAAAAGATCAAGTTAAAAAAATTATAACAATAAAAAGAGCAAATAAGCCACATATCACAGCCAAATATCTTCAGGCCTTGAGATGTTTTTGTTTGATTTTTCTTTTTGTTTATTTTTAATTCTGTTATTTAAAAAAAATCACTTGTAAACATGAACTTACAACACTCCTAAGTGTTGAAGAACACTGCAAAGTGAAACACATCTACCCAGGCTACTGTAATTTTCATCCCAATTTAGAACAGAAAGGAAAAAATCTCTACAGCAGGATATCAAGCCTCAGGTGAGGAGTGACGCATTTACCTGCCAAAAAACGCCACCTTCATGTGCCTGCGAGCCAGAACCTCCTTAATGACTGCAAGCTTGTCGGCATAGGTTTGAATCTCCACCTTCTGATCTGGAGTCGCGATGGTTCCCAGAGCCTCATTCCCACTGATGACTGTCAGCACAGAACAGTTTAAAAAACAAAAAAAAAGGTTAAGACAGATGACGGCTCTTTAACGTTTTTAGTCAGAAGTTGACAAATTCACCTTCGACAAACTCCGATGTCTCTTTCACGTAGCTGAGAAGCTGTTCAAACACGTCGCTGATCTTCTTCTTGGCTACAACAAAGTGCTTTAGAGGAGAAAAGTCTCCCCGAGCTGAATCTGTCCGGCAGAACGTTTTAGTAGCAGCCATGGTGCTCAAAATCTAGAGACACGGGAGGTGGTAAACAAACTGCATTTGATTTATCTACACTTTACAGACAGCGTGCATAAAACTCACCATCGTACGATTTAGATTAAAGCCTAACGGGGCTAAAGTAGCTCCGCAATATTGTGGCTACGCTGAAGAAAAGCTACCTTTAACACATTTTAATACTCTTAAACCCATAACATAACTGACGCTTAAATTGCTGATATTTTAAAAAATATTAAATAATTACTAACTGACAGAGATGTTCCTGTTTTCTAGGCTGACTGCAGGGCGAGCTACAAAACTCGAAGTGCAATATCTAACGAACCGCCTTGAAGCTAGCACGTGTTAAGCTAGGCTAGTGAAAGCAGCGGCATTGTGGTCTGTGCTAACATTAGTCAGAAGTGTAAATATATTCCTCACCACAGTCCTAATAAATCAGCGTCCACTTCACATAATACAAACACAGATGTTCTACGCTGACACTAAATATTGTCACACTTCGCACAAGATTCGTCGCCGTCAACCTGCCTAACCTTCTGTTTGTATCCAGCACCGCTGCAAAGGCAAGCTAACCACCGGAAATACAACTTCTTCTTCTTCTTTAGGGTTTTACGGCAGCTTGCATCCATTATCGTTGCATTACTGCCCTCTATTGACTCCTACTATCTATACCTCACATTCTCTTAAAGATCCCAGTTTTTTTTAAAAAACAAAATATTTTCTTTTTCCCCTCAATATTATTCAGCTGCTCAATCACCTTTTCAAATTTCAGTTCCCTATTAACACCTAGTTCCGTTTTTAATACTCTTCTTTGGTTTGCATATTTTCCACATTTGATCAAAACATGTTCCACTGTTTCTACATCACCACACCAACTACATAAACCAGTAAGGTGTTTCCCCATCTTAAAAAGATTTCCATTTAGGAAACTATGCCCGGTTCTTATTCTATTTATAATTACTTCCTCCCTCCTGTTTATTCCTCTGATCCTTTCTACATT
>CAEGAF010022215.1:0-23473 GCA_903067075.1 Micropoecilia bifurca
CATTCATTAATAGAAGTTAGTTGTTTATTTTATATTTGGTGAGTTGGAACCATGTCTGATTTATTTTTGTCAAAAAAGTGTTTTTATGAATATAGTTTTTGTTTGATTTGTATTTCATTTCTCATAATCAATGTAGAAAACTTGGCGTTTTAGACCCCTTGTAGCGCAATGTTGCCCTGAGGCAACAAACCCAAATCCGGTTCCGGGAGGCATCAGGGTCCAATTTTATGATTGATATGTAATTAAGGACCAACAAGCTCCCAAAGAATGCAGGAAAATATTTTTTCCCAAAAACCTTTCGGTTTAAGATAATCTTCTGTTTTTACCAATATTTTCTTTCTGACTGGAAGTGATATTAACATCATATTAACATCAACGATCACAAATGAGCAATAACACTTGGGGGATCAATTTCTGTGGAATCAACAAGGGTTTCTCTGTCGATATCTCAGAAGGGTGAAGAACCGTTTGACTTGTTCCGGAAATTAAATTCAAATTTTCTCTGAAAACAGGGAGCAGGAAAGAGATGATCAAGTATTTTAAGGCTTCCTGTCCCAACAAAATGCAAGCCACGAGCTCAAAGTCAGAGTTTTATAAGGATGGAACAAAGTCCTATTTTCTGAAAGTGACAAAATTCAATCTCATCGTTTCAAATAAAGTGAACCGTTTAATCAGAATGAGTTTTGTGTTGAGTTTACCCATTAGGGCTCATAATTTCAAAGTTGTGGTATTCACTGGAAAATGACAAAAGATACTCATGTGTCTTCAAATAACCAAGCATTCATTACTGATGACAGCAAAAACAAAGCTCCTGTTAGTCACACAAAAATCACTGGTTATTGTGAGACTAAGCTGAGTTCTTCCAGCACTGAAAGCAGACATGAACATCTGCTGTAATCCCGACTATGAACTGTTTGTACACAATCCTTAATCACATTAATAACCTCCAGCTGCCTTGTGTTCACATAGGCGCTGACGGGAACCGCCGTCAAAGAGTCTTAATACTATCTGGATAAATGGATGCTGAAAGAATTCTGATGGGAATTTTCAGGAATTGCATATCAAATGCTGACATGAATTATTCATCTGCTTTCCCTATTCATTATTTGCAAAAATAAAACATTTTCACGTTGACTCTGGCGAAGAGCAAACAGTGCACAGCCTTTCATTTGTTTCTTTCTGTTTTGTCGGACAATCTTAAGCTCGGTTTTTGTAGAAAAGCAAAGATCGAGGTTCCAGTCTTGAAAACAATATTCTACCACTGGCATTCAACTTTCGTTATTTTTATTTGTCTTCTGTGTGACCCGAAGATGAACTTCTCTGACTCAGAACATCTTAATGATGGGGAGGAAAAGATGACGTTGCTCAGGACTAAATCTCAACTAATATATTCATGTTAGTCTCTCACCTTTTCATCAGTGCAGAGATTTAAACTGGAACGGACACCCACGCACAAAGTGGGTGGTTTAAAAAAAAATTTATTTTATGCAGCCGGTCTCCTTGTTGTGGACTGCTGCATACCGATAAGAAGTTCCTCCATTTCCTCTGCAGCTCCTCAAAGCAAAGCGAGCGTCTGCTTTTGCTTTCATCAAACGCACACGCAGGTGAGGATTCTCCAACCAACCCGTCTGGATTCATCGGTAACTCTGAAGCACCTCCAGACCCAATTATGTTGATAATGTTCACCGGCGTGCAGACTTACAGTACGCTGACTGATTAAGGTTCTGTGACGCTGACCTGTGTTTTCGGTGCTGCATTTGTAAGATTATTGCTGTCGTTGTGTTTTCCCAACCTGCTTCTTTTCTCTGTGACAACAGACGCGTCGTTCAGGGGCCCCTTTCAAAGCCGCTGCAGCATGAGAGGACAAAGAGAGAAGCTGCTTATCAGCACAAGAAATGAATCAATTTTCCAGCATGAATCACCTCTCGGCTTCCCAAAACAGCTCCAGCGTTTACAGCAGCATCTGGCCCTTTTGTAGCCAACATCTCGCTCAACATGCTCTGGCCTCACACACACGCACACTTCTTAACAGGTTGTAATTAGGATACCTGACTGCTGTGCATCAATCCCAATATTAAAAGACGTTGAACAAAACAGAGGTGTTTCATCTTACAACTACTTTGTATGTTGTTTCCATTCTTTAAAATCTACATTGTCTTGAATAAAACCTGAATCTCTACACATTTTGTCGTAACTACAAGCTTCAGGATATTTTTATTGGGGTTTTATATGTCAGACTAAGAGGCACCACTGATTTTGTGGCATATCTTATATCCAGAAAGTAGGAACATCTTGTCATATGTTTGGAACAATTTTCTTTTGTTTTGAACATTTAAATAGCCAAAGTAAGGGAGTTATTTTTTTTCATATAGAACCCTCATGTTTTAACCCTTGTGTGTGCTAGGACTAAGGCAAATGATGCAAGCGATACAGGTGTGGGGTCAGTTGGACCCCATTTGTAAACACAAGGGTTAAAGGTTTGGATGAAGACCAAAATGGCTGCAGGACAACAGCAGACGGACTGTGGAGTGAAGGACGAGGGATTTAATGACTGAAAACAACGTGCAGAGAACTTTGGAAAACACACAAAAGAGTCAAGGCACAAAGCAGTGACAGAATAATGGAAGAATCCAGCAGTGAGTGCAAGAAACCAAGGAGTATAAATGCTGTAGGGAGAGATGCGGTTGTGGCATGGAGACCAGGTGAGTTCAATCAACAGAAATCAGAGCAGCTGAGAGAGAATCAAAGCAGGGAAGGAAGAATAATTAATGGAGGAAACAAAAGAAATCAGAAATATCACACAAATGAACAACATAGCAAAAATCTAACAATAAACACAGAGAAACACACAGAGCAAATCTATAAGGATGCAGAGAAACTAAGAGCTAATACTCAAAATTAACACAGAAATATACACAAATTTACACAAGAATAAACTATAAAACTCTGCACAAATGAGACACTAGTAACTCTAAAATAGCCTAAATAAAGATATAAGAAAGATTCAAAACATAAAACCCCAAAAGTTTGCGATAAGAATAGGAATAGAGTCAGAAGGGACAGAATTATCCTTTATTTAGGTGAACAAGCAGCAAAGAAAAGTGATGAAGAGGAATCAGCTGAGCTGAAGTGAAGCTTGAACATGAAAAAACTGTCTAAGTTTTCTGTAATTTACAAGAAACCTAAAGCAGCCACTATTTAACCAAGACAAAGACCAAAGAAGTACTTGGTGGGTTTATTTTTTCACTGTAACATATAGATCCCCACATATAAGAACCTGTAACAACCTGTAAACCTGTAAATATGAGAGGTTTTCTCTGAAGGAAAACCTCTCGTATTTTCCTCCTAAAATTGAGCTTTAAATGTTCCCAACATAATTAGCTTGAGACGGTCCTGCTCTGGTCCAGATAAGGTCATTTCTGGCTGGTTTAAACTTTAATGTGGTAACCAATTATTAGTATTATTGTATAGGAACTAATTTAATTGCTTTGTGGAAAAAAAATCAATTAACTTGAATTCAAACAAAGTCTGGAAGCAAAAATTGATTTTTTTTTTTATTTTAAATGCTTGCTTTTATAGAAAAAATTAAGGTGAAAAACTGAAAAAGGATGTTACAGCAAAAAACTAATTAAACATCCAAATTCTCAAAGGGAACCAAATGTTGGGTGAAAATATTTCAACTTGAGCTTCTAATTAAGGAGAAGCTGCATATCAGTTGTACAAATAAAGACATCAATGAGATGTGATGTTGACAAGTAGATAAAGAAATGTTTAGATAAAAGTCGAGTCTATGTATTTATAAAAGAACATAAGGTTCTTCATGATAAAAAGACAGACAATAATCAATAAAACAATAATGAATAAAACAATAATCAATAAAACACTTGGTTTGAACAAGAATGTTTGAAGTGCATTATTGAACACTTAATTTGACAAAAGGTAAAATATTCAGTATTGGGGGGGATGAGTATAATAGGAAAAAGCACCAGAAACCAAGAAGAAAACACAACTTTAGCAACAACTGCCTGGATCCCAGCACAGAAATCTGATGCAGAAAAGAGCAGAAATAATGTTACAGGTGACTGAAACACCATACGTGAAGAAAAAGTTGCATTTGAATTTTTCAGTAACAAAAATTAAGACGGACATTTTAATACTTAGCTTAGCACCACTCAGAGGTTTGACAATTATTACAAAGTTTCAAAACATTTCAAAACATTAAACCTGAAATGGCAAACAATTACAAACAAAACAATAAAGAAACTTGATCCCTTTATTACTGAGCAAACAAATGTCAATTTCATAAATGAAAATACAGAAAACACAGAACAGCTGAAGCCTCAGGAGGGAATCAAATAGGGAGTAGCTGATTTCATAAAAAACAAAAGGTTTTACCTTCTTATTGAAAATTCATATCAGGTCTCCATGGAGGCCACATTTGAGTCACCAATAAGATGTGAAGCAACCGATATCAGGGTGATACTGTAGACCCACAGATGTATAAGACTTCCTGCATTCCCACTGTATTTGCATAACATAACTAACTAACTAAAAAATGACCATCACTGCTGACCATCACTGCAGTGATGGTCATTAAGGCCTTCAGCGTCATCTTCTTTGTCTCTCTGCGAATCGCCCTCTGATCACTTCAACTAATGGAAACCAAGTCAGAATCAGGAGCGGCGAGCCGACTCATCTCCCCGGTGTTTAACATGGTCCATTACCGCCAGCCAACAGAAAGTATCCAAAGTCCTATTCTAAACTAAAACATCTCCACCGCACCGTTCCTAAAAACAAGTTTATACTTTTCAGAATCAGCGGGAGCCTCGGTGAGCTACAGTGTTTACCCATTATCGTGCCTGACCGCTGACACCAAATCAAATGGAAAAGTACAAGCACATTTCACTGTGGCCGAGGGGGAGATGCTGGAAACATTCGAGATCCACATCAGGTCAGCAGCTTGGTGCTTATAAATGGAGCGGTTTTGTCTCTCTGGCCCTCTCCTGTCCCTGAGGGAGAGACATTGTCTGGTCTGGCTTACAGCACAACTTTAGGTGCATATAAGAGCTTTAAAAGCAGCAACAGAGGAGCCATGCTGTTTCCGCTGTTAAATAAAAAAATAATAATAATTTATATCACTGCAAAAACAGATGCAGATAGAAACAGGCATGCTTTCACTTTGATGAATAAGGAAAACCAAGCCGCTTGTTATCTGGAAATGACTGAACTGGATTTTAGCCATGTAGTCGCAGCATTTTTAACAGAATGGGTTGGGGGGGAAATCCCTCTGCAGAAAAATCACAACATTCAAACCAACGGCGTAAAAAACATATTTCTAATATAACAGACAAATATTGTATATCACACAAAGAGGACCTGAAACAAAACTTGTCATGATTTTCAGGCAGAATTAACTGTTTCATTAACAAGTCTCCCAGAACCTGAAGCACCGTAACAATACCTCATTAGATTCACCTTAAAAACATTCGTTTTCTCTTTGGTCCAGACTATTTTCCTCAAAGGTTTGCAAGAAATCAAGATACCTTTTGTAATTTTTCACCTTGTAACTTTTCCCTGGATCCTGAACCATGAAGGCCACTCTTACATGTGACTTGCAGTTTGTAAGACATTGAGGCATTTCTCTCCAATGATGTACATCTATATTCCTACAGCTGGAATCCCAACAACCCAGAAGTGGCTTTGTAATCCTTTCTAAGCTGACAGACGCCAATTACTTTATTTTAATATCTTCTTCTATTTGTGTTGGATTGTGTTTGCGATGTTATTTTTCTTCTTGGGATCTTTTAACCTACTTCCTGCTGCGTGTCAAGTTCTACTTAAGCAAAATGTCTTTGTTTTTGCGGAACAGGCTGTAATCAGGCCAGCATATTGCAAGGGAAATTAAAGATTATCATCTTAATGAAGGTGTTATATATAAACTGATTGCTTAGTTAGTGTTTTCCACTTCTTTTTGCACTTACTCGTGTTATTTAAATGCAGATGGTCTAAAACATGTCAAGGTGACAGAACAGAAGAAACATGTAAGCCAAGCTGTTAAATATGACATTCATCATTTCAAGACTTATTTCCTTGTAGGAGATATTTTCAATAGACAACAGACGATTAAATAACCAGTTTTATTAAGATATCTGCTGTCCGAGTATTTTAAACAGCACTTTTTTTACCCTCCCCCCATTATTACTACATGCCTATTCTTTGCTTTTATTAATCCTCGTTTACATTTTGCACACTCTAGGTTTGGTCTTTTTATTGACTAATTTCACTACTTTGTGTCCCTAAAATGAAAATATTTTGAGCATCTTCTGGGTTATTACTCATGCATTCCTTTTTTGAAATGTGTTGTATCTTCCAGGAGCTATTAAATTATTGCAGCTTATTATTCCAGTTAAAAAAAGAGGGGGTGGGGGTGGGGCTTAATCCATTTATTGCACAACACTTGAAATCCAAAGCTTGAGTTTTCAGCTTCTCCTGGATACAAATTGGCCCTCTCAAGCAGTCTCCACTGATTAATTATTATTATACCATGTGATCGTGAGAGGGAAGCTGTGGATACCAGCCTCCTTAGAGACGTGAGTTCATCTGCAAAGCAGAGGTGACAGAAAGATTCACAAAACACATGCCTAGATTTTATTTTTTTTATTTTTTTGTAATCACATGTGAAATAAAAATCATGCAATTCGCCTGCTTGATGCACATGTGTGAGATTAAGAGGGGAAATTGTTGAGGGGGGAAGTGATAGCTCTCCTCTGTGTGAGTGCTGAGCAGGCTCCTGAAATGCAATAGAAGTAATTACGGCATTCAGCGGTGCATGGAGAAAATGCAGATAACACCTGCTCTCTGAGAGAGAACTCCTTCAGCTGTGATTTCACCCGTCTGTCCTGGACAATTACAGCCTGAGGAGAGTGTAACACCTTTTGAGAGAACACTTTTAATGCAGGAAAGGCTAAAGCTTGTCACTTAGCACACGAACGACGCACCTCTGTGCGCAATGTTTATTTGCATAAAAAGGAACAAAAAAAACAGTTGGTAGATGCACATTATATATTCACCTCAACGCTTTTTAGTATACGTATAACCTAATAGCCTCAGAAGTCTGCGTGAGTCTGTAATTACTAATAACTTTGCACTCACACAGACGGTTTGCATCCTCTTTCAAGATATGTTGCTTTACGCTCATTTGTAGTGATTAGCGCAATTAGACTTCTGCCATGGGGCTTTTGGCTGATGTTCTTTTCTAGTAGCTGATTGAGCTTAAATTATTTTATCACCAGCCTCTAAAGTGCTCAGTTCAGTCGTTTTGCATCGCTGCCGCAGAGGGAGTCTGATTCAGTGGTCACTCAGATCCTCACGAGCAGAGAGTTTTCCTCTGCCGTCGGCAAAGCGTGTTTGATTTTTTCTTCAACAAACTGCTGCATGTAGGAGTTTGTGCATCTTGTGTTTCTTTCATGTTCATAGCAGATTAGTGAGCATGTACCAAATTAATTAATTTTGTTTTTTGGAGGAAAAGTGCCTGAGCTGAGTTTTTATAGGACAAATAAATAACAGTTTTGTGAAAAATAAGTCAAATTCTGTGGCAAAATATTGAACATGAGCAGAAATGCCTCTAAAAACAGATTTTTATGCATCTAGACCTGCAAAAAAGAGTTTTTCAGAGTTCACTTCTTTTTATCTCTAATGTTGCTCCTTCGTTCTGTAACTGCTTCTGTCCTCAAAGGCCCTTCTTTCACCTTCTAAAGTTTTATAATCTCTTTTTCTCCCACATGACAAAATCTGACTGTCAGTTGGAGCTCAGATTATTTAATAAATTGTTTGATTTGAGAAAAGGGTTTAAACTTTCTTTCGTGAGACTCATTGAGGTCACTGTTTTCCCCTGACCATATGTTATTTTTATTTTCTCATACAGTTCAGGAACACAGTTATTTATTCTTAATGACACTGCGTCACAGAAGAGAAAACCGACGTTGCACAAACAAAGTTAACATTCACAATCTTTATATTACTCTCATTAGTCAGGAAACTACTTCTAAGCCACATGCTAACAAAGTATAATTGTTTTGGCACATTTTACCCACCATATGCTAAGAGTCCTAGCCTGATCATAAGACTTCCAGAAATAACAAATGATTTGACTCAGAGGTTGGCCACTGTGAGCAGCATCCAGGTTACCAAAATTAGAAAGAATCGAAGCAGCAAAATCTCCGTGAATCAGCCTGTGAGTCAGTTTCTTGTCCTCTTTGTGTTACTTGTGCAGCCCTTCCAAGTTTTGTGACTGCTTATTTATCAACTAAACTGCTGGGGGTTTGCAGGAGGCCTGCGCTTCCTTTCTGAGGGGAGTAATGAGTGCAGAGACAGATGGCGTCTCTGTGCGGCGGCTGATGTTTCCGCCAGCATATTGTGCCGCCTGGGAGGCGAAAATAGCCGCAGCAGCACAAACTTTACATCCCGGGGTAACAATCTTCCTGAGCATCACATTATTGTGCTGAGACAAGGCTCTAAGCCCGTCCACACGCAGCAGAAATTAAAGGAGATGATTCGAGCCTCCTAAATGCACGGTGTGATCATTGTGCAGGCAGAGCTGAGGGCTTTAATTTTTAATGAGAACCAGATGTTCTGATGTTGGGCTGAATTACAGATTTTAAATCCTCTTTGCTTCCTTTTTTTTGCTTCCTTTTCTTTCCCCTCGAAATGTTAAATTGCTTTCACTACTATTAGCTCCTGAGAACAAAGCTGGTCTACTACTCTTTTTTTTCTTCTTTTTTTAAAGATGCAGAAATTGTGTTTGTTTATTATCATTTAATGCCTAAATAAACTCGGGGATAAAGAGTTATCCTTATTGCTAAGCAGAAATAATGAGCAATAGAGACAAACTGCAACTAAGAAAATCCCGACTGAAGTAAAGACGTAAACTAAGGCTGATCACAAGTAAACCAAAAGTAATCAAAACACAACATCACAAGACTGAAAGAAACAAAAATCTGAAGGCAAGCAAATGTTCCAGCAGCAGCTGATGAATTATCTCTTGTTGAAGTTATTTTTAGGGTAAAAATGTGATTCAGCAGCATCTTCCAAATAGATAAGTATCAACAAATTCATTTATTCCCAAACAAAAAAAGTCCACTTGTTGAATATTGAAGTGTAGTATAATTATCTCTGAAATACAGTAAAATAAAGATCTATTTATTATTATTTACTGTTGTGACATATTCTCTAAGGATAAACGGGTGCCGATAAGCAAATGGAAAAGAGTTGAACTTTCTCTCCATGCAGAAGGTGAGGCAGCCCGTCTGGGCTTCAGGTCAGCCTGTAGAATAATAAGTATCACCCACACACAGCCTTTGTTCTCCCACTCTTTGTCTAGGTCCACTGCCGAAGGAGGAAGTAAAAATAATGGCGCTCTGCGATGGTGAGACTTCACTAGATGGAGCAGAAATACAGCGTGCTAAATGATGCGTTATTATAGTGATTCCATAATGGCGTCCTAATTGGGCCCAGGCGGCGCGGCAGCTGAATTTTATGCCAATCATTTCTTTTTCTGGCACTCTCTGTCCTTCCCGCCCTCTCTTTAGTTCTTTTTGCTTTTTTCCCCCGGTTTCAGTACCTGTTTATGTCTCCTGTTTCCTCCCGCTGTGTTTCCCCCCCATCTGTCTTCATAACCATTCTCTGCGTCGAGATTTGATTGAGAAAAAAGAACAATGGACCTGTTTCTATGCGCAGAAGACTCAAATTATCACAGAATCTGTGTGGGCTGTCCGCTTAGAAAATGGATAATTAACAAGTTTTAACTACAATAATTAACAGTGCATTCATGTTGTCCAGTTACCTATCATGATGCGTTCTGACTCAGAAAAAAAAGTTAAAGGCTAAAAAATAAATTTATAGAAAAGTGGATTTTGATTTTTGAAAAGAAATGTTGCAAAAATCTGATGTGCAAGCAAATATATATATAAGATTTACTTCCACAAAACTGATTATTTAGCACAAGAATTAGATAAAAACTAAACTATAATACAATTTATGGTAATAATATTGCATTTATTTGTTGGCTATAGGCATGTTTAACAGCCTTTAAACTTTGTGTAGCAAATGATAAATTAAACAAATGGAAACAAATGATGAAGTATATCTTTATGGCCATTTTTAATCAAATTCTGAGTTATCAGTTAATTTAATTAATTGACAATTTATCACCACGGTTTTTAATTTAAATCCAATTTCATGGCTCTGTGATTCAACACATGTATTTCTGTTATCTGCATTTTTTTTGTTTCCTTGAATGTAAACATTGTCCAGCAGTTTTGAAGCATATTCTGAAATGTGTTCAGACACATTATATATATATGTATGTATGTATGTATAGTTGATTTGTACTCTTAACCGTATTTTGCATTCTGTCAGTATGTGGGAATCGTAGTTTAGTTTACAATTTTATGTTGCTTATTTTTCTTTTTATCTCACAAAGGTTGGAGGGAAAGTAACTTTCAGACAGCAGTAAGAAGAAAATAAAAATGGTGTTTAAACTTTGCAGAAGCATATTGTAAACAGGTATAATTTCAGTCAACATGGTGGCTTTGCTCCATTCTGTTCCTCCCAGAGCGATTAAACTGTTTCCAGGCTTTTGTTGGCTCAGTGACAATGATGGCTGTTTATCTTAATAAATAGAAATTATATATCATAAAATAACTTTCATTTCTATTTGTATCTTTGACAGTGGGGATGTTGGATTCATAATCGTCCTCTCAGCAGACTCTCCTCCGGCTCTCTGCAGCTCCTCTGGAGTTATCATGGCTTCTTGGCTGCTTCTCTGATTGATGCTGCTCTTGGTTGGCCTGTCACTCTGGATAATTGCATCTTGGTACGTTTTGAGTTATATGTCATACTCTGTGCTTTAAGGCGACTTAACTTCCCAATTATGTGGTACCTAGTGTTGATCTGTGATACAAAATTCCAGCAAAATACATTTAGACTTGTGGTTCTACAGTGATCATAAAAAAAGAAAAATCTGAATATCAGGCATTGTAGGTGTTGAATGTAAAGCAAAGATGTAAGGTCCACAGAAGTAATAAATGTAACATATGAACTCCCACTCCCAAAGTATATTTTCTGGATCATCAATCCTGAACTGGAAGTGGTTCTGATTGTCTTGTGGAAGACATAATAAAGAAAATTTTCTCATTGATGAATAGAAAATTATGATTTCTTTTTTATGTTTGTCATGATAAACAAAGTGTAGGACCTCCAGAAGTGCATATAATCCTTGAAAACAAAGACTGTGCTGCATGTGCCATCAGTGAAATCTGTTGTAAGCTGACTGCTGCCTATGAACCCGTATTGTTTTCATCTGTGGTTCCTGAAAAAATTCAGTGAAATTAATGATCCCTGCTTCACCGGGGAACTGAAAACATTTGATTCACTAATTTATTGCTCCTCTGCTCAGTGGTACAGAGCAGGATGGCTGCTAAGGGTATAATTACAGAGATAGATGAATATAAGGGTGTAATTACTTCTGGAGAAAGTTCACTGCAACTGAGCCCCACAGAGACGAACGATCGCTGCACATGTGGCTGAATTTTGAAGCACTCTAACAGAAGGCCTGTAGCCTATACGTATCAGTGTTCACACAGAGCTTGATTCCCAATTTACATAACGCTCGCTAATGGCTGTTTGATTAAATGAGGAAGACGATCCTGACCTTTCCTCTTTGTTTGAATGAGAACTGTGATAAGGCCGAGATTTTATAGAGGAGAGACCTTGACCTGCAAATACGCAGATAAATAGGTGCACAGATGCATAATTTACAATCATTTTTGACATTTAGCATAAGGTAATGGTATTTTTGCAGCAAGATGGATGAGTAATAATAGTCACTCTTATTGTCAGGGCTGGTGACGCTCAGACTTCAGCAAATTGCCTTTTTATGCTCTGAGTAGTGTGAAAAACCTGATGCTTCTTAGCAGGTTTGATTGAACAAAATCTATAATAACATGTTATAAAAAAATAAGACTGAATATAAACTCATCACTAAGAAGAAAGGAAAGTAATAAAGAAATTGATGTTTGGCTGTTTTATCATTTCTTTTTGTGAAGTTAGTCCCATCCACCGTCTTCAAATTAGACAAAAATTGTGTCAGATGTTTGTGCCACGTTTGTGCAGCAAAAATTTTAATTTATGCCGTTATCATTTTAAAGACATTAAGAAATGTTTACAGAGGTCATGAAAGGTCAACCAGCCACCTTTTCCAAATCAAATATAGTTGAGTTATCAATCAACTCAACTATGTTTGTGCTGGTTTGCGCAGCAAAACTGTTTTGTTTGTGCTGCTTTGGCTTTGGAGATATAAATGAAATGTTAAAGGTCATTTTGATTTTGTGAAAGTGAGGGGGCTGGTTGACCTTTAAACTTTGATTTATATCTTCAAAGCAGCACAAACAAAAACGTTTGCTGCACAAACGTAGTTGAGTCGATTGACACCATTTTTGTCTGATTTGAAGAAGGTGCAGGGACCAACTTCACTCAGATTGTTTTTGTTTTATATTGTTGCAAATTTTGTTTATTACCCTTTAAATGGTGCCACACTTTTAAGGAAAATGGATCTCTGGGTTGAGCAGCAAAGTTGAGATCGAAAACAAATTATTTCTTTTCTACCAGTTGCCAACTGGGAGAACTTAACACAGCCACAACAGCGTGGCATCGTGCTCCTCCTCACGCTGCTCTCTCCTGAATTTCTCTTTCCTGTTCTTACCTCTCTGTTGTTCACCTGAAGAGCTCATTGCGTTGCCTCAAGTCTCTCTGCATGAATCTCCTCACTGCTCCTCTGGTTCACGTTGTGTGAATCTCACCACGACCATTTGCAGCTGCTGAGCTGCCTGTTCAAACATCCACAATTTCAAACTTATCCCAACTTCCGGTAACACCAGTTCACCTGTCCTCCTCTCAACCCGGAAGAACCATTAAATAATCTGAATCGATCAACTTTTCAAACTTCCCTGTGGTGTCGGTAATCGTTGCCTGCTTGAGGGTCTCATACCAAACCAACATGGCTGTAGGTAGTTTCCATAGTTACAGAGAGCAACAAATGAGTCTGCCACAACAACGCAGGTGGATACGATGAGGAGAGAAAGTCACCCATTTCCTACAGAAGAAGAAGGGTTGGGTCTGTAGTACTGAATTAATAAGCATGTGTATGAAATGGAGAAAAAACTGAAAACATTAGTAAAACTATCAAGTTTGAACTAAACTTAGTTCAAAAGTCTAACCTGCAGCCTGATCAGAGGAATAATGTACTCTGGGCCAGTCAGTAATTAGACACTCAGACTTTTCAGATTTCAGTTGAAGCGATTTGAGAATTTTTTTTAGGCACTGAAGTAATTCCGAGAGTCTGAAGAACTCTGAATCTTGGAAGAAGCAGCAAAGCTGCTTCCACAGCAGCTGTCCACAATAATTGGGGACATTGTGACAATTATTAGTGATCTGTCCTAGTTAGTGAAAACACACAGTATCAAAAGAAGAAGTGGGCCCAAAATAGAGCTGTGGATTATTAAGATCAGTAGAGTCACACATCATGTAATAATTGAAACATAACAGGATGTTTAAAGTTGAAGATGTATAAGATCATTCACTTCAACATCTGCCTTAAATCTTTGTTTACCACCTTTCTAAACCACAACTTGTCATTTGTCTCTGTTTGCATAAGAGCAAAATAAATTAAGATATATTGTGTTGATCGCCGAGCTTAAGTGAATTTTCAGACAGCGTATGATGCTAATGCTAAAAGCAATGAGAGTGCATGCAAAGAAAATGGAGTGCCACAAATGGATGTAAATTTGTGGCGGAGAAAAAAACCCGGCAGACTTTTGTCACAAAAAGGCATTTAGCTGGAGTGACGAATTAGTGGTTATCCAGGGACATTGTTAGTCGTTTTATTTAATGAGCAGAGGTGAGAAAAGAGTTGTGGAGAAGAGATGAAAAGAAAGCTTTGAGCTTAGACGGAGGCTTTGGTACAAATAAAGGAGCACTGTAAAAAAAAATCCACTCATGTGGCATTTGCTGAGTAAACAGTTCAATCAAGGAACTTAATGATTAGAAAAAGTAAAGCTGGCTTTTCTTTAAATACTTTCTTACACTTTACTCTGATTGTATTTCTGAATCCACCCAGAGCTAAACGCCTTAGAGGAGCTACGGTTGTGGAAAAAGAGGACTCTTGAGCCAATGCAAGATCCTCAATCACTATTTTTGCCTTGTCTCCTCCTCATGCTCGCCTAGTTTTTGCAAACAATGACATTGTGTGGTAAATCCGAAGCTGTTTATTCTGAGAAGAGACCTCGAGCAAATTAATATCGCCTGATCCTTGTCCTTGGGTAATTTGCCAAATGTCCTGATGAACAGCGTTAACCGTGGCACTTGAACGGTTCTCCCTCACCAGCATCTATCTGTGTGTGAGAACGATGACTCACATCTACGCGAGCCGAGGCGAGCATTGTTCTGCTAAGCAGCGAAAGGATCCCTGCAGCGAAGAGTTTATCCCCGCTGAGTTCCCTTCATCCACGACTTTCCCGACTCCCAACCTCTTCGGTGATTGCAGAGCACTGACATCACTAAAGCTCGTCAGGTATGCAGCAGAAGTGTCGTTAAAGCTGGGGGGCGCGGGGGGGGAAATGGCACTTCTAGACGCCTCGTAGAAGTAATTGTTTTCACAGTTTTAATCCAACAGAAACTTGATGCGAGCTTTCAATCAACTTTACATTCCTGTTCAGGTAAATCTGCTTTGATTTCGTTCTGAGAAACGTATTTCACACAGGAATGGGTTCTGATATGCTGTCACGTTAGAAGCCAGTGATGCAGTCACAGCCATGATATCTACTTAATTGGCCCGCGGAGGTTCCTTATGAATATGAAGCAAGACGTGAAACAGAGGAGCCCACCGGATGCTGCTGCCAGCCAAACTCTGTGACCCCCTCAGTCACAAGCAGAGGTACACTCAGATCTTCCTCCGCTCTGGTTTTCCACTGGATTTCAGGGATTATATTTCAACCACTTCGCACAGTGCCTCTTTTTTATTTATATATTTTTTTCATTTCACCGTGCCTGAGTTCAGTGGTGCAGCACTTCAGGCCGGGATTTTCACTGATGCTGCTCAGAGAATCAGCATCTCAGGGAGGCGGACATCTGCAGCCCCTAAAACACTAAGCAGGATATTTAGGCATAAGGCAGCACACAAACATGACCTGAGCCCCATTATCCAACATTTCATTAGATAAAAAGAATACAGAGTGTCACAATTTACCAACCAGAGGCCAGGGTCACGTTCAGTTAATTAAAAACGTGCCTCTGGTAGCGTAAATAAGAGTGCAGAGGGAACATGGAGGTACGATTTATAAGAAACTGATCTGTAATGAGCACATTGCAGTTAAAACCAGGGATTTATGTTAACTGTATAAAAATAATCATCATTGCTCACTGTCTGACATTAAATCTGATTACAAATCTGTCAGAGAAGCCATGTTCTGATGACTTCCTGGAGGCAGAGTTTCAGAAAGGCCAGAAAAAGCAACAAGGTGTTAAATTATGAAGCCAAATTTCTTTTAAGTCATATTTTTTTATATATACAACATTTTTATAACAAATGAAGATAACATGGTGTCTTTATCGTGCTATAAAATGATAGTTTGTGCATGAAAAATGTACAATACAGCCCTTTGAGGCAGAAAATTTAACTCAAGCATAAATATCAGTGAAATCTCCAGCCATCAGGGAAATGACAAGTTCTGTGGATGTGTTTTGGTGAGAAGTGGGTGTTTTGACCCCAGAACAGAAGCAGAGGACCTTGTTAAGATGTTGGCTGAAGCTAGATAGAGAGAGAGTCGTTGTACCGACATAAGCTGACTGGCTATTCAGAGAGGAGGAAGCCATTACTCAAAATACATTTTTTCAAATGCTCTCAGGGACCTTATCTTGTGGAGACATGTCCTGTGGTTTGATGAAACTAAATTGGAGTTTTTGGTTATAAAGATTACTGCTACATTTGAAGGGAAAAGGGCAGAAGCTTGCAAGACTGAGAGCACCATCCTGAAGTAAGAGGGGGAGGACAGAGGTATGATATGTTTTATTTTTGGTTAGTTGGTTGGTTGTTTTATTCTACTTCACAAATTACATAAAATCATGAATGAAAAAAACTGATGTGGACATATCGAAGCACCACCTTCAGAAAGTTCTTATAATTGATACCAAACAGTAAATAAAAGGGTTGTTTGGACGTAAGTGTTGACTATTAGGGTGCTGAATGTTTTTCATGGTAATGCATTTTGCCGTTTAAATTTGTATTTTTTCCCCCTTCATTGTTTATTTAAACTGCTATTAAAAGGTCAAATCTAGATTTATGGCACTTAGCTTGTTCCCAATGTACATTTTATGGCTAATGGTCTTGGTGCTAAAAAGAAAAGCTTAAACGTTTCCAGAGATCAGCTCAGGGACTTTAACACTTATAGTTTCCAACATTTCTAAATTATAGGTTACAGTCCTAAAAATCGGCAGATATAAACAGAAACATAGAGCTATGTACCCACTTCTGATTTAGATTTTTATTAATGCTTCTAGTTACATGCAGCATTTTTTACACCAAAATGGCAAAATACATTCACATTACAGTCAATTATTACTTTTCTGTCACAGTTTCACAAACGATCACCACTTTTTTTTTTGCTCTCGTCTTCGCATTCGGCGGCTGCTGCTGCTCCAAACCAGCATGACATTAGGCTTTTATAGATAACAAGGTTTCCCCCTGCTCTCCTCCATCGTCTGGTATCATCGTGGGTTATAATTAGAAAGGTAATGGAGAGTAGAGAAACCCCATGGCCATCCTTCTTAATGAAAAGAGCCATAACAATGTAAATACTGGCCCCTTGATTACTCCGATGCCGACAAGTGTCACCCCTTTTTAACTTTTTAAGTATCAGAGTGAAGCCCCAAAGCTTGGTGGAGATAGTGAATATGGATGATGAGATGCGGTTCCTAATTTGAAGAGGGCGGGAGGGGGGAGTTATGAGTCAGCTCAGATGAATAAAATGGGTAATAAAATTGGGAATGAGGGCATGATGAGAATTTGCCCTCTCTCCTCCACCCTCAGCCCATCACCTTCCAAACCCGTCCACCCACTCCTTTTCTCTCTCGCCAAATGGCAGGGACTCTCTGCTTTCCTATCCATTGTAATTTCTTTTTCATTTTCCCCCTAATTTTCTCCCCTCGCGATCTTCCTTTCTCCCTCAACTCTCTCGCTCGCTCTCTTTTCAGGCTCTGCTTTTCCACTCTACCCCCTCTCAGCTGATCTGTTTTTCATCCGATCACATCAGCGGTGAGGAATGGGGACGATATCGGCAGTAAAGACAGCAGCAGGAGGGCCTAAAAATGCAGGTACCTGAGTCCTTAGAGACTATTGAGCTCCAGCTGAGTCTTAAGAGCTTCAGACTGTAATAAAGAAGAGTATTTTTGAGTTAGTGTGTAAGATTGGACGGCGCTGGGATGCTACAGGGGAGTAAAGTCGCCCAGCTCAGTTCTCTCCTAAAGCTAAAACCTCATTTCTAAGACCGGAAAACCAAAGAAAGAGTAATTGGTTTGGGTGATGGATCACAGTTTAACACATGCATATGACAAGCATGGCGACAGTGAGACTTAAACTTCTTAAAGTTCAAGAAGACATTAAAAAGAATTTAGTTTTGATTCCAAATGAGCCATAGAGAGAGCCATGAAAACACACAAACTACAATAATATTCTAAAAAAAAAAAAATAAATAAACACAATGCTCAAATAATAAGCAACTTTTATTTTTAATACAGACCCTCTGGGTTATTTATTTTGTTTGTGTTTGGCTCCAGTATACAGAGATGTAGCAACATTAGACAACATTGAAATGCACCAGTATTCAATAAAATGCATTTGTAAGCTTTTGTTTCATTTATAGGGAGTAAGGCCCATCTTTCTCTCTGCATTTTGTGAAAGAGTGAAAGCTCCCAAGGTAGATGAAGTCGGTCCCTTTCTGTCCCCGACTCATCGAGTGAGATTGTAAGAGCAGCCGGATGCACAACTTAAAAGCATAAAGCAGACGGAGAAGTTATTTCCGAAAACAAATGCAAGTTGTTAAGATATATGATTTAAGCTTAAAGCAATTTTCTGGCAAATGACAGAATAACTGCTCTGAGTTCTGTCTTTATTTGTGATTTATGATTGACCAAAGGAAGCTAGAACCAACTCATCTATACAGGTTCATGAAAATGTTTTCTTGGAAGAAAATTAAAGGCTCAAAATATTTGCTTTTTGCCAAGACTGAAAGTTGCAATCTCAGTAACTTCAAACATTAGAAGTCTCTTTCAAGTGTTTCTAGTGATGGCTTAAAATTAATAAGCCTAAAGAAAAAAAGAATAATTTTATTTATTTTATTTATTTTATTTCAGGGTTCAACATCTCAGGTGGGACCATGCAGAGCTTTGAAGCATCCAAACCAATTTGTTTTCCACTCAAAGAGAGATCGAGACTTTTCATTGATAGAAAAAGAACCATGTTTTGTAAAACTTGAGAAAATTATCACTACCTCTCATAAGTTGGCAGATACTTATAACCCAGCGATATTTAAAACCTTAGTGCAACATAACTCATAAACAATTAGTTTATTCCAATCTGAAGACTTAACACAAGTGTCCCTCTGAAAACCAAATTTCAAGTTGGGTGTTTCTAAACTATTTCAACCTCGACATCCAATATGGCTTCCTTGCAATAAAACCTGATTATTTGAATTTTTGATTTGTATCTCAGCAAATCTTTTGCTCACATGGTACAATAAACCCTCCTTCAGTGACCATGTTAGCGTCACAGTTGGCGCACCATATCAATTAGCAAATCTCTTGTTTTCAAACTTGAAACTGCACCATGGTTTTATGTCAGTCCTAGAACCAAGATCCAGTTTTAAATATACCTGGATTGTGGTCCAAGTGGCTGCCTGTAATTTTTGCTTTTTCATTCGCTTTCTTTCTCCAGTTTGCTTGAAGAAAACACACTTATGGTTGTAAGGGTCTACAACACAGTTCAGTTTACCTGAAAAATAATCAAAATGTCATCGAAGTATCCCTGAATGCAACACAAGTACAATCCCATAAACAGAGTTTTAAACCATCGTCCAAATGTACGGTATATCATAAAATATTATGAGCCTCAACTATATGAAGATATAATTTGAATTTTTGACTAAAATTTATACCTACAATATTTTCAAATTACATCCTAAGGTAAAAATGGTGGCTAAAAATTGGATTAGTGTGTGAGAATGTCTTCTGTAGATCCATCAGCCTGTTGTGAATAAGATACAAGCTCCAACACAAAAAAAGGTGTCAAACTTTTGGGTTTGTCTAATCACAACCACAGACACAAAAATCCACCATTCCTTCCGCATTTTCACCTTATACAAATAATTTCAGTTGGAAATTCATGTTTTATTAAACAGGTTCACTTTTACAAAATGGTTATTACACATTTAGCTTATGCTGCTACCATAGCAACAGTCGGTGAGCGAATGAGAGTATGATATCATTATCCAATGCAGACACCCTCCAGCCATGAGCCGGCCAAAAGATAAGGAACTCTGTGTGTCTGTTTATGTCTACCTGTTTATTTCTCGCTGCGGTTGGGACCCCGGCCGTCTCCATCTGACCGGTGGGACGGTCTGTTCTGCAGGGACCAGATCTTAGTCTCAGTTTAAATCAGCAGGTTGACGCCATGTTTGGAGTAGTGGCACTGCGCCCCACAGCAGTCTGAAACATTAGCAGAGGACCGCTGCAGATTTTATCAGTGCTGTATTTCACCGATGTTAATTTGGAAATTTTGCAAGAACAATTTTTAACATGAGATTCTTTTTTTACCCCCTACAATCAAACGCTAATTTAGGTTTTAATGACTTTTACATATATTTAGCACGGACACCAACAAAATGGACAGTGTTGCGCCTCAATTATGAACAATTACTACTTTAAAGTTTTGTGATTCTTTATATCAAAATTAAAAAAACAGAGAGATTGATTGTTCTTTAAAAATGAGAATTTCCAACAATAGCTACTTCTACAAACTTTTGTCAAAAGAAAAGTTCATAAAAGTCTGTGTCCATCTAATGTTTTGATTAGATATACTGAGGGCAAAAAATGTGTCTATACAGATACATCAATCTCTGCTTTTAACATTGATTTTTGCTTTTAACATTATGAAACATTTCCTAAATACTGACTTAAGCAGATACTTATAGTAGTGTTGTATGTGCAGTAAATTTACTGCATGTCTCCAATAAATGATAAGAAAAATCAGTTTTATTTAAAGTTTATCTAATTTTCAAAGGGTTTTGGTTGCTCTTGCGATATCAGAAGACACAAAGAGCAATCAGTATCCCCCATGTAAGGAGTTAATCACATTGTGATGTCTAACTAGGAAAGGTTTAATTAAATCAGCACTTAGAAACCTAGTTTTATTTCAATATTTTCAATAGTATTGTTTTTAATAGGTTATTTCTCAGTTGCTTTACTGCTGAATCACAGGGAAATTTCTCCCTGAAGGCAGAATACATGGAAGAAACAAATAATCATTCGATTCTACTCTCTTTTCTATGAAAGAAAGTCTCAGAATGATCTAAATAATTTATGCAGGTTTTCCAATGTGATGCAGTCAAACGAGATGCTAAATCTTCCGTCCTCTGTTCAGCACTGGAACCAAAACCAGTTGTGAAACACGTGAAAACCAGTGAAAACCCAGTTCAGTGGTCGCTATCTCCAGAGTTCAGAGTGAGGGAGGATGGTGCATTCTGGACAGGTGGACAATCTATCAGGACAACACAGATACAGGTAGTCACACGCACACATGCACACACACACACACACACACACATACACACACACACACACACACACACACACTAACCTTATGACAAATTAGACAATTTAGAGTCTTCCTAATGAGCATGTTTTTCACCTCTGGGAGGAATCCTCAGTAACCAGAGAGAAAATGAATACTTAAAACAGACAAGGCAGCAGCCAACCTGAGTTTTTAACCTTTCTGTGTCGTGAATTATGCAGAATAAAGCAGAACCAATCTTAGGAGATTTAAACATGAGGTTCATGACATCGTAATTGGATGTTTGTCTTCATTAACCCACCTGCAGCCCCTGATTAAAGTGGCATAGCACTTGTATAGATATAGCACTTGTATCTCTGGTATAGCAGAGATAGCATTTTCTTTTTCAGTGAAAACATTGGTGCTAAGCAACCACTGGTCCTGGTTTAGCACTGAACCCGATTTAGTAGAAAAACCTCTAAAGAAGACATGAAGCACCGCATCCGAGGAGTCTTATTTAAAGTAGTTAAAATGTGGAAAGAAGCATTTTAAAATTTAGCTTTTGCAGATTAATATATGTACAACACCAATGCCAAAATTGTTGGGATCATGCAAAATATAGAGTACAAATCACAACATGCAACATTTTATTCACAACATAATACATACTTTAAATGTTGTTGGTGGACACATCTGAATTTAATAGATACAACTTTCAAAAAAGTTAACACGGGGACTTTAAAAGTTGGTTAAAAAAATAAATAAGGGAAATATAATCAACTGCAGGAGTATTTTGCAACTAACTGGTTTAATTGGCAAGAGGTCAGCAAGAGGTCTGTGTTTGAAATGAACATTTCATCAAGGCGGAGTTTCTCCGATGTGCAGAGGTTTGTGGCTCTGCCGCAACCAAAAATTGGGAAGATTTTCTATAATCTATCATCTTAAGTTCATCATCAAAAGATTTCAAGAAACTGGAGAAATGTCTGTGCAGAAAACAGAGCTGGAAGTCAGCAGTGGATGGCCTTATCCTTCAAAACAGATCTGATCCTGTTTCAGACATCATGGCCTCGAGCTGCACAAACCATCGTCTGTATACACAGTGATGTTGTCCAGAAACTGCACTTAGAAGTTCTGCAATGGGTCCAATCCCAACCTTTTTGCAACTGGGTTTGCATAGTTATATCAATTTTATTCAGTGTATACTGTATGTATTTCCTCACCCTTTCAAAACTGCTGACAATATTTCTTTGCCACATATCCAACCAGACATGACCACACTCGTCTCCTAAAACACAAACAGCATCAAAGAGGAAATGGGCTCATGACATTGGTTGATTTTTACTTTCATGTAACATGACAAGTTAAAAAATAACCAACACTGGCCAATACTGATAGAACTGGACATATATCATGTATTTCTGATTGAAGCACGACTGCTCGTGTTGATGCGATTTCTTTGTCAGTTTGAATATTAAGACTTACTTATGAGAAAAAGGTTAAGATATTTGACAGGAGTTAGAGCTGATGAACCCATCACTCTAATGGGATTGAAAAAAAATTAATATTCTCACACTTTACTGTCCTGAGAGAAAATGAGTTCACCTTTACAAACAGGATATTACTGAAATGTTCCTTTACTTCAGTAATTATATTCACTATGTGAAACACATTATATGTTATTTAGAAACTTAGGGATGTTTTCAAGCCTTTAAATGCTTATTGTGATAATTTATAAAAATTAAGTTTAGTTTTTTAAAAATACTTTATATAGAAATGTGCGTTTCATGAAAAGGATGTTTTTAAAAGGTACTTTTAATCTGACAAACAAACCTTACCAGAGCATATGTTGTGATATTGTTTTGAGTAAATCAAGGTCAGAGCGAAGACAGAGGACAAACACCTGTCAGAAATAGTAAAATTGTGCAGCACATATAAAAACCAGCATGTTAATTTTCAGGGGTCATTGTGTCACAAGCCTTTGTTCGCTCTTGCCTTTCGTTAATAATCTGCATCGCTGAATAGATTTCGCCCTGTAATAGTAGCGTCTCACTGAGATTTTACCTCTTGGTACAGGTTGTGACTAACTCTCTCATTATTGGACTTAATTTCAGGTAATCACACTAATTGGGATTTCATGTTAAAAATAAAAATGGTGTGAAGGCCAAGCATGAGTAACCACTCTCAGTGGAATAACCTAATTTCTTTAATTTTTAAGGCTCTGTTAGTTCTTTTTATTTTGATTCGTATCCAACTAATGAATATTCGGTAACACTTTATTTGAAGGGGTGTGCATAAGACTGACATGGCACTGTCATAAATGTGACATAACACCTGTCATGAACATAAAGAAGTCTTTATGAATGTTTATGACTGTTGTCATGAAGTGTCATTTGGTAAATAATGACACTTTTAATACAAAGTTACTCTAAAAGTTGCATTAAAAGTCCATTAAAGTGCCAGCTTTGCATGATTATGATTATTATTATGATAATTTAATTCAAAATTGGCATTTTTAATGAATTTTCAATGCAACCTTTAGAGCAACTTTGCATTAAAAGTGTCATTATTTACCGAATGACACTTCATGACAACTGTCAT
>CAEGAF010022231.1:0-30294 GCA_903067075.1 Micropoecilia bifurca
TTTTACTTAAGTACATTTTTGACTGTGTATTTGTACTTTTACTTAAGTACATTTTTTGAGTACTTTCTCCACCACTGTAAATATGTATATATTTATATATTCGGTTGCTTTTGACATTCGTGGGACGTCTCTCCGCTCGGCTCAGGCTCGAAATAGCAAGAGGGTTAGTCGCTGGTATTCCTCCGGCGAGCCATTGCGGTGTCGGTTGATGCATGGTATCTGTCAGCTGGTCCCCGATGTACGCCTTCAGCGGCGGCCTTGGGGACGTCGGTGCACACAGCTGCCGGCCGGCCAGCCGGCCTCCTCTGGGTGTTCAACTCTGCTTTTCACTGCAGGCGGCAGGTGTAGCAGCTTGGTGATGCCACCTCTCATGAGGGGCACCGCCTCCACTCGGATCTGGAGGCAGATGGGGTCCCACGGCACGGAGAGCTAGAGAAGATCTTTCCCTGGAACCTCCTGAAACATTACTGTTAATATAAATAATTAAAACTAAAAACTAGCTGGAGTAACACTTCACCGTTTCGAATTAACATTTTACAGCAATGCCTACTTTTGTCACTTCCTATGAAACATGGTCCAAGGTATTCCTATTACACTATTTTTCCAAAAATAATAACACACGCCCCTGACTTGGCAGTGTCTGGAATAATAATTTATGGAATCCCTAAGCCAGCAAAATGCACCTGGGAGTCCAATTAAACATATACAATCAACCTGATCCAAACCGCTCTCTTGCTTTCCGGGTCCCCAGAGTGCGACCTATTTGATCGAGTGCGTGACTAAAAATCTTTTCAGAGTAATTTTTTTTTCTCTCCCCGGGTTTCACTGGCGTTGTTGAATATTTGATGTCTTTTTCCTTTTTGCGGGTCTATCTGTGTTTGCTCACCTTCGTAGAAACAAGTTAAAGTCTGAGCCAATCAAACAAAAAAGCAGATTGCCTTTCTGTGAAGATCCAATCTTTTGATTGGCCCTCGCTTTTCGGATAGATTGTGGATGTGCTTGATGTCGCGCCTTGTTTTGACTCAGTTAATTATGAATCATATGCCAAAGCTTTGAGCTAAATAAAGAGGGAGGTCAGTGTGTTTTTGTGAAATGCCTTGCTGCCCTGTGCTCTCTCCTCACCCTAACCATGAGGTTATTCTGCCACAGGTGGCAACCGTGGAACCATTCATCTTTCACCACACCCCAGTATTAAGCAAAGGTAATATTTTCAAATAAAGCAAATGTTTATCTGCAACTTTTTACTTGCAACAGTCATTCACATGTCAATTAGGGCACATCAGAATGATCAATGGACCTGACACGGATATTTTTGGGTTGTGGTAGGAAGCCAGCTGTTCCACAATGTGGTCTTGAATTAACCAAATTAAACTGAACTCAGTTTTAATGCAGTAAAATAAAATACAGAGCTAAATAATTCAGCTAGTGACTCATTTGAGTACTTTCGCTTGACAAAAATCAAGGATTAGACCAGGAGGGAGGAACTGGGACGTTAGACAAATGAAGAATGGACAGAATAAAATGCCTTTGTAATTCTAAAGGTACTAAGGTTTTTTTGTTTTGCTCACTTTTAGTTTCTCCCACATTGAATCCCACATTTCATACTACATGTGGAATAGCTAAAAGCTACTTTCTATACTGAGAAGTTGGCAACTCTACAGGAAAAGAGACAGCCCCCCTATTTGGCTCACTCTCTTCTTCTGACTCTGCTACACGTGAGAAAAGGCTGCACATGTCAGATAACTTCCAACTGTATTGATGAAGGTGCAGACCTCATGTCATATTACCTGAATTACTTAGACACTCAGTTGTGTCGGCCCTATTGCTAACAAGCTGAAAGGGGGCACATCGCCACCTATCATTATGGAGTCAGACATACTTGAGGCGAAATGGATTCCCATGAAATTATTTAATGCTCATACAAGGTCAGTTGTCCAATTAAATGAAGTTGAGCTGAAGCCATAGCTCAACTGTGCATGCAAATGTTCTCCTTTTCAGCGTTTATGTTGGGAAGTAGCACCTTGATGCTAATTTTCAGCAGGTAGACCGTTAGCTGGCATGGCTGTAGCTGTACCATTTTCATTGGCTTTGTTTATTTTTCCATTAAATGAACAGTAAATTACTTTCAGGTGAAACAATATTCAAGACTTAGCTCAAGTTTCTCAGTGTTTAGGTTGCTAACTTTAAGCTAAAGTTCATGCTCGTTTTAGCCCTAGCAGGTTTCTTTTGACAACCAATATTTATAATTTGGGAGAGGTGTATCTTTTGACAGTGTAGTGGAAACATTGGCTCTCTCGAAACTTATTTTGAACTTTCTATCTTTAGCATTATTTCAGCTCTGGTTATTTTCAGTGGATCTTCAGAGATTATTGAGTAAAGAAGAGGAAAAAGAAGCTGGCATATTTGCTCAAAAGGTACGTTCAGCATCTCCAATGATTCAGTAGAAACTGTCGGATGTGGTAAGGTCATTTATAAATATAGATACCTATAGGTAATCCAATCATAATTCAATTTCTTGACATAAAGGTATCAAATTGGATTGCAAAGCCGGGTCAAGTTAATTGTGCCTTTTTGCGCATGTGCTGTCAGAATTGCCATCAGGTGCTTTCACTTCGTATTAATGGTTTTCTTTGACAATTTTCCTCATTTAAATTCAGAGCCGAGTAGAAGCAGGGGAGGCGATGAGAGAGGAGCGGAGCGGGAGAAGGTTGGAGGGCAGCTGGAGGAAGAGCGAGGAGCAGGAGCAGCCAGGGAGGAATTACCTGACGCCTAAAATAAAAATCAATTTAAATATTTTAGCAAGGCTTTCACCAGGACCAAATTCCCATGGTTAAAAGTGAAATTTGTCTCCCAAATCAATCAGTTACATTGCGGCAATGGAAATAGGAAAACTTTAACGAGAGGTAGAACTGGCAGGCTCAGATAATGATTTTCAAACTGAAATAGGAAAAAAAAGTCCTGATGATTGCAGTGAACTTTGCAAATAATACATAGAACAACATGCGTTCCTGCTCTGGTAATAGGGATTGTCCAACCCACGTTACAACAAAGTGATGCTCTGTTCAGCACATTTCTCTAAGGCAGGCACTGGACTCGCTTCTCTTCAGTCCAGGCTTGTCCAAAGTGAAGAAAGAATATGAAGAACTTTGACACAGAAATGCAAAAACTGTAGCTTCACATCCAGAGACATCTCATTTGATATTAAGGTTTCAGTCCTCGTTTTAGATCTTCCTAACGAGAGAACGTGTCCTCAGATGGAGTCACGACTGAACTCCTGAACAACTTACTGAACGTGGCCTAATTATGCTACCCTTAAAGTAAGTCTTGTGGGATTCTGTACGAATGAAACGCTGGGTTGGAATTGTCTTAATCAGATGCGGCCAAGCTTTTCGCAGAGACCAAGCTGCCTCACAGGTTTTCTTTACAGGTTTTTACTGTCAGGAACATCAGTCACCGAAATGAGGTGATGTAGGTTCTCAAGTAGGTGTATGTTTGAGAGGGATTGGTTTAGACATAGGGATAAGGTGGGAGGCTTAATCTTTAAGTGAACGCTGCATTTTGCTCTCCACAGAGCTATGAATAAAAATATGTTCAAGCAAAATTTGAGTGAAAGACAGATCTGTGAGAGACCTAGTTTTTCACCACAACACAAAACCGGAAGAAACGGGAACAAGTGACAAGAACGCATATATAAAATTATTGGACAGACGCATGTTTAGCTATCTCCTCCATTTTTTATATATATATTTTTTTATCTTTTTCTCGACTGTTCAACAAATAATTGGATTCAACTATCAAACATACATGCAAGAAGTCAATGGTGGTGAGGTCAGACCTTAATCGACTCAAATTGATGACTGTTCAATCTCCTCCAGGATTTTCTGCTAGACAGCAGAATTTATGGTCCCAAAAATTACAGAAAGTCATCCAGGTCCTAAAGAAAAGCATGATCTACTTTCTCTTAAATGGTGAGTTAGGATTCATCATTCACCAGAATATTTCCTCCAAAGTCCTGTTCATCAAGATGTATTCATCATATCTTACATGGGCCTTTGTGGTTTAATCACCTTAGAAATCCAGAAGCCATTTTTGCCCTGCCTCTTTCTCACTGTTAAATCATGAATAGTGGCTTTGACTGAGGGATGTGATTAATCAATGTGCTCTATGTAATTTTGGTAGGCTGGTCACTCTTGAGGTTCACCAGTATTCTGTTTTGTCCATTTGTGGACAACTGCTTTCGCTGTGGTTCGCTGGAGTCCCAAATCCCTCAAAAATGGTTTTGTTTAGCTTTTTACATGTTGTTTATAACCTCTTCTTTTCTTTACAAGTTTTTTTTTTTTTTTTGCTCCAGTGGCTTTTATTTGACAGTAAATTGGCACAAAAGTGGGTTGTGAAAGAGGGAGGGGGGGCCGGTGATGGCCACATAGAGGACTGAGGCCTCAATGTGTCTTGTGCCACCACTGCACCCCAGTTTCTTACGTGTTCTTGAATCTCCAATCCAGGATTGGAAAGGTTACTTCTCTTCAAATGATCTGTTTATTCTACAGGTCTGGGGTTAATCAGACACTAAGACACTATGTTTTTGCCAGATATCAAAGTTTCTGATGAATTATCAGAAACAATTGTAAAACCCAGAATCTAAAAAAGTAGAAAGCTGAACCTGGGCAATTAGTTTTGTAGTTCAGCCTTCTAATAGAAAAACTAGTTGGTCAAATCTTTGTCGAATGTGTTGTACTTGATTAGCGAGTTCTCTTGAACCGTGGAATATGTAAAGGAAAACTTTGGTAAGAGCAGTACTGAGAGCATCAGAGAATTTCAGCAACTGAGTCAGGAGTGAAAACTGTGAATCTCTTTGTTTCAACATCAACTAAAATGGTTGGACCACTAGGGAAGGCACAGATTCTCTTAAGAAGTGGATAACTACCAGAGGGCCTGTAGACTACAGACAAAAAAACAGCATTTGTATAAAAATAATATCTTTATTGAAAGTCTGCATATTTTCACCAGCTGAAGACTGGCAATGTGTCAGCACCACCTACTGCATTAGCTTTTGTTTCAACCAGCAGACGTGGAATACTCCCTCTGTTTTGTTCATGATTGACGTTAGGATAGAACAGTAAATGGGTATACGATCTGTCATGGAGTATAAAGCTGAGCAAAATGTGCAGCTCTTGATTTACCGGTTCATCTCTCTTGAGATGGATCATGATCAAAAGAAGGAGAGAGAAGCGTCTCAGAGGAAGGTCTTCTGTTTCATGGCTGGATTTGGCATTGGAGATAAAGTGAGAAACTGTCAAGGAAGACTCAGAGCCTCCTCTGCCACTTTGAAAGAAATCAGCAGAGGTATTTCGGGCATCTTTATGGAATGCTTCCCATCCCCTAGTTCCTTGTTGTACGATTTGCCTCGTACAGAGAGTCTGGATCATTGGCTATTGAGAAATGATTGCTTCCTGGAAGCACAGACTCTGTTGAAGTCTTAAATTTTACCTTATTGCTAATGTTTGGCTGTGGTGTGTGTAATGCATCAGTTCAAGGCAGTGAAGCTTACTGGAAATTTTTCTGCACCGTAAACAACCATCCTCTACTGCGGAGATTGAAGTACCGAGCCAAACAAGATGGCCATTAATGTTAATTCAGTATTTGGAAGATTTGACTGGAGCAGTACTGCATAGAAAGGCAATGACCCAGCTAACTTGGAGAGCACTGGTCAGTTCCAAAACTTGCTGGAAGGGCTGGATAGCCTTGTTGGAGACACCTCTGGCCTGCATGAGAACACCTTTGAATCCCATGTTTTCGGAGAAGCTACAACGGCAAAGATACTTTCACTTTTGATTTTTAATCCTGGCTTTAGGACAGTAAAGCAATCCCAGATCAGTCAACTGAGGCGACCTGGTGGTGGTGACACACGGATATAAAAGTCTAGTAACGTATGCAGAAACATTACCATGAGGAGCCTTATGAGTCCACACGAGAACCTTGATCTGGGTCCTGTGCTGAACTGGTAGTTTATGAAGAGTAGTCAGGTGTTGCATTGGAGCCCATATGGGAGTCAAAAATATTGCAGTTCAATGATTTGTAGAACTTTCACTAAGAAAAGGTAATAAGGGAAATGCAATAATCAATACAAGAAGGGATGAATACATGAATCACCATTTCCATCTGAGCATTTGAAATAATACACCTGAGTTTCCCAATGTTCCTCAAGTGAAAAAATCAGGAATAAACAGCATCCTTCACATATTATTAAAACAGTACAGCACCATCAAAAAATGTGTTTTTAATAGGAAGCTTAATGTATGAGGCAACCGAACTCAAGTGGTCAGAAAATGAAGGAAGCGAGTTATCTGCGGCACAGATAAGAACCTGTGTTTTTTCTTCATTCAACTGGAGAAAATCATTATTCAACCTTCATTTGCTTGATTTCATATACCATTGTAGAACAGATAGCTTGAAAATTGAATGGGGTTTAAAAGTAATTAAAACCTGAGTATTGTCAGCTTAGTAATGATAAGAGATTTCATTAAAAGATTTTAAAAGACTGCATAAAGGAAGGAGACAAAGACAAATACACTAAACCCAAAAACAGAAACACAGTAGAACTCCATGGTTGAGAATAACAGACCTCGAGTTAAAATTGGACTGGGCAACATAAGTATCTCTGAAAGACTCTCAGTTTCACAAGCAGTACTGAGTGATCCCCAATACTAAAGGGCTGAATATAAACCTGGGATTTACGTCCAGCTAACACCAACGATTCTCATTTCCACATCATCAAATCGTTAGTCACTCGAAGGAATCCTGATGCTGTTCAATAGGCTCTTTAAAACCAGACTGAAATATGGCTCAAATATTAAAATCATCAGAATCCCACGGTTGCTGTAGAATTTTGGACAGAAAAGAAAGTTTTGAGATAACCCTATAAGTCGTAGGACACAATGAATAATGTGGAGATTTTTTAAGAGGAGGAGAAATACACCATTTCTGAATGATGAAACTTGACCAAAATTTAGGGGGAAGCTAATACATTTTACAATACAAGGGAAAACAGCTTTGAATAGTGATGCTGGAATAAAATCTATAGCAGAAGATGTTGAAATCATCCTGTCCTCACATTTGAAGAGATGACTTAGAGAAATTGAACTGTTTTATACAGTGGGCTAGTTGGGGGAAATCAAAACCTCTTTCAAATGCAGGAGATGGGCAGAGAGCCTAGTTGACTTCCACAAACAGCCAGTCTTCCTACATAGCTGCTTCCACAGAGCCAATTTGGTTTTTCCCGTAGGGTACAGTCCACGCTACAGGACGCAGGACGCTACAGAGATTCTCATCTAGAATTTCCCCAAAATGTTTGCTACAAACATTAGCTCAACATCGTAACTGCCGTGTCAAGAAAAATAAAAACATGAAGAAAATTTTTCAGCAAAGGTGAACTAAAATATGAGAGCCAATGAAACGATGAGTTTTAGAAGTCCATGCCTAAAGACAAAACAAGACGGACACAGGAGTGATCTGAAATAAAAATATCCTCAATATAAATATAAGTCTCACTAGTATTATTGACAGATTCCACATTCTCTCTGGTGACCTCCCTGGTTCTGCAGGTGATGACATGAGGTTCTTATATATATCAGCTTCAGATAGAAATCTTTCAAAATTACGTTTCTCCTATTTTTCAAAGTTCTCTGCCACACATCATAAACTCCCTTATTTCACACATAATGTTGTCTTCCTCCAGCCCACCTGGTTTTCCCGCCCCGGCATCTTGTAGCTACGGTAACACACCGCCATCTGGTGGCCGCCGAGCTGAACTGCAGCCAGTGGGAAGAGCTAACCACGTGGCCTGAACATTGCCCTGCCCCTTTGTTGTGTTTCACTTTATGAGGAAGTAGAGCTGAGATGGTCCGTGAGGAGTTGACGTTTCGTCTCAACGACGAGGAGTACAAGAACTGGCTGAAAGCAGGACGCTGCCTGCTCATCCTGAAGGACGGCCTCCTTCCGTTCACCGACCAGCAGCTGACAGCTTTCCACGGAGATTTGCTGAATCAGTATCCTCTCCTGCGGAAACCTTGCGAGACCTCTTCCTGTAAACCCAGAGGAAATACGGTAGGATTTGACCACTTATTCCTTTAAATATATTCCAGTTATAACGTCATTGTGTTTCATTGGGTTTCTGTACTGGTAGCTTGTCTCGGTATGCAGGGTGTGTTCAGAGTGGCAGAAAGTTATCCTGAGACACCACAGACAGCCAGATGCCACAATCCAATGGACAAACTGTTTTACCCGTTACTGGAGGACGGACCACTGGGAGCTGGCCAAGGTAGACCACACATCACTCCATCCACACGCAAAGTTAACCTAATGTCGCAGAAACGTATGCTGAAGCAAACAGCTGAACCTCTTGTTCTTTATGCCAGATTGCAGATCAAATTGACGTCACGCATTTACAGTTGTGGGAGGGACTCCAAGGTTGCTTCCCAAACTTTATTCTTGTGCTTGAAATTTGTGTTGTCAATAGATGATTGAGCACAAAATGACTCATTCATTGCAAAAATATTTCCCCAAAAAGATCTGAATCTTTATCATTGCATTGAATTTATTGGGTAGCTTTAACATAGTGACATCAGAAACTCAGAGGGTTTGGTTGGAGTGAAGTTGTCTCCATGATGTCCGTCACACACTCCTCACACTCATGGGCAATATGCAAACTCTCACTGCACATTCCCCCTTTTTTAATTTAAATCCTTCATCTGTTGCCTCTCAGATGGATTGTCTGACGGGATCGTATTGGCTGCCAGTGCAGAGCTTGCTCACTGTGTAGGCCTGCAACAATAACAAATTTTGCTGGATGATAAATTATAATTTCAGATATACAAACACTATAGAATGGTTGGTATTAATCTTTGTTTTAACTCCAAAAATAGGATGGATTTATTTATTTATTTATTTTGTGGGATGGAAAACACAATTTTGAAAGAGCATTTAGATTCCAATCAAATGACAATGAAAACAAATCTAAAAACATATTACTTTAAATCAAATTTAAAAAATTGCAGGATAAAAACAGCCAAAAACTCGCATTTGTTATATTCATGTTTAAAAACACTTGCTAGTTCTGTATTATTTTCAGCCAAAATGAGTAAGAGGCATCTAAGGAGCCACTTGCAGCAGCACACTCCCGAGCTGTGAGGCTTACTATACTGCAAAGTTCCACTAGATGGCAGTATTGCTTCTATTTAAAATTAAAAAAGACACAGACTGGCTATCTAATTCCTGTCATGAAATCATTAAAAGAAGCTCCACAGCTGTTTCAATTTTCAGGAGGTTCTGCTAAACAAAGGCAGAAACAATTAATTGTGATGAATCAGTTATTGGAATATTAACTATTTTAGTAATTTATTAATTAACTCCTCAAGTTGTATTTATAAATAAATAATATTAATAATATATACACTCACCCAGTTCGAAGTCACAAAAGGAATGCTATACCTCATTTTAGACAATAAAATATCTAGTTTCTTATTTAAGGAAAGAATTTAATTAATTACTTATTTGCATATTTTAATGTATTTCTTAGATTGTGTAAAAAAGGTTTAAATGTTTAACAAAAAATCTGTAGAATCTGCTAAGCAATTCATAAATAACTACTTTTTATACAAAGGGAAATTACATAAAACATCAGCACAACCCCCCACCCCCCCACCACAATATATTTAGATCCTTTCTGAGATGAGATGAATACAAATCTCTCCACTCCAACACACTGGTAAGCGTATTGGAGTGCAGAAATCACTGCCTGGACTCAGATGAAAGGTGAACCGCCTCTGCAGAGGAAGTGAAAACGCATGCAAACAAACCTGAGACGAGATGCTAGGCATAACATAAACAAACATCTCTGATAGGATCAGGATTCGTCATGGTTGAAGACGCATGGTTGAAACTACAGTGATGGGACGCATTCTGGAGGAAAAAGAAAAGGATTTGGCTTCGTTTCAGCTCGACGTTAAGCCAACCACGGGTCCATCAGGAGGGTTTGAACTTTGCGTTCCTCGTGTTGGGTTTCCATGCTCTGCTGCTCTGTGTCTTCAGGCGTACATGCCACGAGGTCAGGCTAAGGTGAAGCGCGCCGACGAGTTCGACGCCTCCGCTCTGCTCAATCTGATCAACTACTGCGACTGTTTCAGCTCCGTGGATCCAAAGCTGGTGAGACAGGTGAGCAGTGGAAAAACGACGACGAAAAAAGACTTGGAACGTGGCTTCATGTCGGGACTAAAGCTGCATGTTCACATCTGTGCTTCTGCTTCCAGGTGATTCAGTGCAGGAACGAGCTGATGCACTCTTGCGAGTTTCGAGTGAAGGACGACTGGATGAGGCATTACAGGACGGCTCTGAGGCACTTTGTGCATCAGCTGAACTTCGTGCCCCACATGCTGACCGTCGGGAAGCAAATCGAAGACGTGAGTTTGTTTGGAAAACAGCGGCAGCTTCATTTTCAGACTCTTTATAATGCGCTTCCGCTACAAATGTGCACAAAATTGTCAAAGGTCAAGAGAACACAATTTAGCAATTGTTGTGTTTCCATGAAAGCGGCAGTATATACAGTAACTTTTCTAAAGTACCAAAGGGTGATTGACAGGACTAAGACTCTCCTCCTGGCTCTGACTGGCTGTTTCTGACGGGAAGCGATGCATATCTGCAGATTGCAATTGTAGTTCAGGGTACAGGCGGGGAATTTTTGTTCAAATTGTCTATCTCATGTTTTACTGTTATGACATGGTGACAGTTTTAAGAATAGAAAAAACATATTTCAGTGACATTTACATGACGGAACTAAACCTGTCACAATAATCAATAAATGCATTAATCACATGATAAATTAAAAGAAACTCAATAATTTCCATTGGCATGATTTATCATTTATCTCTTTTTCTCTCTCTTTTCCTACTAAAAATCGGGTGAAAACAGTTTTCAGTTTTGTGCTTTGGTCTCAATCGGCCGTTTTCTTTGAAGAGCAATTTTGTTTAAAAAGACTTCAAAATTCATTTGATTTGTTTTATTTCTTTATTTTGGATATTTAAAATGTTTTCCATTTACTGTGTTAAAGTTTACTGATCTCTGACAATGTGTTCTTACATTATTATGCCATTGCCATTATGTTACTTGAAAATTGTTTCAAAACAACAATATTATCGTTTATTGCATTAACTATTAAACAATTGATCGTCAAATTTGTTATCATGACAGGCTTAGCTGCAACTTAAAATAAGAAATGCAATTAAAGTCAAATGTGAATTAGTTTGTTCAGGTGATTAAAAATGTGTTATCCTCCTACCACTTCCTGTCGTTTTCTTTGTCTTCTCCACCACTGTTAACATCTGGTTGTTGGTCATGTGATTGGTGTGATAAAAAGTGTTTTCGTTGCAGTTTTGAAAAATACGCTCATTTCAATACGACCGTAAAACCAACTCATCCCAATCCTGAAACTTTTTATTAAAAAATATGAGTTTTGCTTTTAAATTGCTGTTTTTCCCTAAAGCAAATTCATTTTCGTAATACCAACATGCACAATTACATGGTCAATGGAAAAGCAGCAGCTGCTGTCATCATGTTTAAGTTTTTTCCATTTTTTATTTCTTTTTTTGTGATCCAGATGCTGACCGTAGATCTTTCGATATGCGTGTTTGGCGTCGACCGACTGGACTCCGCTGGCCCATCGGCCAATTCGGACCCCGACTCGCCGGAGTCTGGTGCCGAGTCGGTCAGTCGGTGGGAAGCCGAGCTGCTGCAGGAGATGCTGCGGGAGTGTCTGTATGCTGCTAATGAGGAAGACGAGGATGCAAAGACGCATGTAGGCGGAACAAAAAAAATGCACTTGCTTTTTTTTTTTTTGAAGAAGAAGAAGAAGACATAAAAAATGATTGACACACGTTTTCCCCTCCGACTCTCTATCTGTCTGCTCCTCAGGACGCGGAGCAGCTGGAACGGCTGCGGGGCTTCCTCCAGGCAAACAAAGATCTAGGAGAGAAGTTCTCCTCCGAGCTCCAAGCTATCGACTCTCTGGAGGCTAAAGGAGGAGAAGAGGATTAAAGGAGAACCAGAGTATGTTTTACACTCTGTGGACTTGAACTTATTGCTTGAAATGGGCCAAGGTCAGAACAAGTTGGGGAACGATTGTGCATGGTTTATTGTTTCGACTGTATGCACCTATTAAGCAGGATATGGAGGACAAATGCTGAATGTAGCTTTTTTCTTCAGAAAGAACTTTAGCTACCAATAATATCAACTCTGTTTATATATTTAGCAAAAATATCCAAAGAAAAATGTTTTTATATATAATTTACTGTTTTAATACCGAATGAGGCTTGAGTTAAAGGGCTTTTGTTTTATATGTTTTATGTTGGAGAAGGCTATTAGGTTTTCCTCCACGTTTAACTATAATAATCCTCCATTACGACAATATGTCTGTATTTTTAGCAATGATTTGATTCACAGCTTTGAATGTTCTCCTATTCAAACATGATCAAAATCCTACATTAAGGTTCAAATAAACTTAAAAAAAGGAAATGATTGATCCATTGTTTCTTTGCTCTAATCATGGTTCTCGGCAATAAATCCAATCCTTTTGGGGAAAACCTTTAATCAGGGAATATATTTATATTTATGGTCTGAACCTGACCTGAAATTCAGGCCAAAATCAGTTGCTTTATGGTTGGGTCGGGCTTCTGTAGCTTGTTTATTAACCTTAGAAGACATACAGCATAGAGAAGAGCAAAACAAAAATGCACAATGTAAAGATGTGTTAATCTACTTGCAGAGGAGGAAGCGGGTAATTCTGTTGTCCAAAGAAATAAAGGCTCAGAAGTTTATTAGCCTGTAACAAGTGCTGCACAATGCACACACAGCCACACCCTGTTCTGTATCAATCACACATCTCAGCAGAGTTGCACTTGACTCACCCTGCGGTTACAATAAGCAACAAGATGGAGCTGGAAGATAGAAAAAACAAACTAAAATCAGGACAAGTTTTGCCACAGAAAGAGATTAACTTAAATAATATGCCAGGTTTAGGTCAGGCTCGGGTCTATAAATACAGTTAATTATTTTTGGTCAGATTGGGATTGGAGACGATGCCGGTTGGGTTGGGTGAGGTTAAATATTTTATTCATTATCTAATTGGAGTTCCTGCCAAGAAGAGCAGTCGTTAAGGTACAATTTGTCAAGGGACATTTTCTCAAATATCAGCGATGATTCATCAGTCTTTGCTTTTCAGTCATAAAATACAGCTGCTGTGTTGTTTGAGCACATTACATCTTCAGCTGCCTGGCTGTTGCCTTTCTACACAATCCTACTTGGTTCTCATCTCCCTTCATAGCGCAGGCTGGACTTTCTCCCATTGACTTGGATTCCTAAAATAGAATTTCAACCAATCAGCGAACAGAATGAGAAGCGGTGAACGATGGCATCAATTTTCTGTGCCGTCTTAGTTTTAGCAATGTGAGCGGAAGAAGTGAACAAAGCCATTCGGTCCATGTTGGCCTCGCTTAGAAATATGGAATCAACATTAACAGCTGCCTTGATCGGATCCGCACTTCTCTCTTCTAATTGGGGAATGGTTGTTTACAGTGGAGGCAATTTCTGGTAAGCTTCATATCACACACCACAGCTAAATGTTACAGAGGGGGTAAAATGTAAAACCTTCCAGGCCTCCAGGAAGCAATTTTCATTACATGTAACCCAAAGTATTCTGATTGCCAATCCTTTCTCTGGCCCTGGTTCTGGTGCTGAGAGCAGAAAGCTCTAAAGAATCCCAAGACATTAGATTTATTGTCATGTTTCATTTCCCATCTAATATAAAGTAAATATCACATTGCAGTGGGGCTGAAACGATTGATCAGATCAATCATGATGTATCGATCATTGAAAAAAATCAACTAATTTATTAATGGATTAGTTGTCAAGTGGAGTATACAGACTCAAAAAAAAACAAAGATGATATTCCGAAAAAGCAGTAATTAAGACAAATCTACAACGTATACATTTAAGACAAAAATATCTTTGTAAACGTGTTTTGCAGGCAAGCTTCACCTGCTTCAAATTTACTGAAGCAATGCTATGTAGTCACATTTTAGGCAATAAGTTGTTTAATTTATTGTTTATTTGCATCTTTTAATGTATTTCAAACATTGCATATAAAGGGTTAAGGGTTAAGTAATACAATCGGTAACATTTATTTGATGGGGTTTGCATAAGACTGACATGACATAACACCTGTCATGAACATAAAAGAGTCTTTATGAATGTTCATGACTGTTGTCATGAAGTGTCATTTGGTAAATAATGACACTAATGCAAAGTTGGAACTTTTAATGGACTTTCAATGCAACTTTTAAAATCATTATTTGTCATTATTTTATGTCATTATTTACCAAATGACACTTCATGACAACATTCACAAAGACTCCTTCATGTTCATGACAGGTGTTATGTCAGGTTGATGTCATGTCGGTCTTACACACATCCCGTCAAATACAGTGCTACCACACAACTGCAGACCTACATTTCGTAATTACGCTGCAATTCTTCATCCAGGTTCCTGAGAAACGGATGAACTTTTGATCAGTGTAGAATATGTGAAGACAAGTTAGACAGCAAGATGAAACGGCATCATATGGAAAGAACCGGATACACAACATGTCGAGGTGGCAGCATTATGCTCTTTGGTTTCTCTTTACTCAGATCGAATTAGGGTTTTTGTGAAGTAATCATGTATCACAAAAAGCTCCGGTTATCAGCCAGTTTTAACCCAAAAGGTTCAGATGTCCTCTGGAAAGAGACTTTATCCTTCAGGATCATGGCAAGAAGTGGGATGACAAAATTTAAAAAAAAAAACGACTTTGTGAGAGAATAATTTGTATTTTTGGAATCACAATTACCAGAACGAAGAACTAAAGGTCTCAGAAAACAAGTGATGGATTTTGGAAAAGGTTTTGGTAAGGTCAATTTGTGTGTTTTCTGTCGGATTCCAACCAAAGACCATTAAAGTCTGAAAGGACAGTAAAGGAAAAAATTGGCTTCAACAAACCATGAGATAAAAAGTGTGAAAACATACGCAACTAGTCTACTTTTAACAGACTTCTGGGGGGGGTTGTTTTTTTAGCCGAACTGTACAGTATAGGTGTGAGGTTATTTCCAGACATAGTTATGCTGTCATTATTTTACATGGCAGCAAACCTCCATTTCAACCGCTGCGAGGGCACTTTGGCACGAGACTGAATTTAAAGCTTCATTTTGAATTTTAAAACTTCTTTTATTCGTTGCAAACGCAACAGCAGGGAAGGGGATTTCATGGTTCACACCGATTCTTGATAGATCTTCCATATATTCCGTTCAATCCTGTTGTTTCTGTCTGTCGTGCCCCGGAGGGCTGACCTTTCTCAGGTGAAATGTTTTTTTTTTTTTACTTTAAAACATGTGAGCAGGCCTTAGGCATTCAAATGAAACCACAGCTGCTATTGATGTTGTGTGGCTGCAGGTGTTGGGTGGAGGGTGGGGGTTGTTTGTCCGCTTCAGGGCCACATCTGTTCGCCTGATTCCTCTCCTTTCTGTCCTAGATGCACATAAGTCATGCCGCTAAATCGTTGCATTTTATCCACATATTTAAAACACAAATCAAAGTCAGATTCGGCTAAAAAAAATCGATTACATAAATTCGATCAAACGATTCAGTTTTCGTTTTCACAAAAAGAGACGCTGGAGAAAAAGCAAAGAGGAGAAAAAGTAAAAAAAAAAAGAGAATAATTGTTTTTCTGCTCCACCTCGTGAACTCTTTAATGTGGTTTAGAAAAAAAAAGAAGATTCATCACATGCATGCTGCAGTTTTGTGTCTCTGCATGACAGAAAAGTGTGAAAACCAGAAAAGCTTTTCCTGCCTCGTATAACCTTTAACACGCTGTCTGTCTCTCTCTCTCTCGTTGTGCAGCACAGTGTCTTCACCTGCACAGAGCGCAGCAGATGGGCACCTGGCTCTGAGGGCGTCATGGAGACGGAGGGCGCCGCCGTTCGCTCCATCTACTACGGCCGGATCGGAAGCAAAGTCACCGAGAAGCTGCTGGAGATGTTCGGACGCGACGGCAGCTTTCTGCTGAGAGACAGCGAGACGGTGCCCGGGGCCTACTGTCTCTGCGTGAGGTGACGTCCCACTTCTCGCTTTTCACTTCTCACATCAAGATTTTGCAGGATTTTTTTTTTGTTGTTGTTGTTTTTATTATTGTCTTTGATCTAAATGTAAAAACTAGACAGACTTTTGCAGATTTTTGCCTCACGTTTTTTTCTTGGTAGCGTTTTCTCTGTTGGTCCCACAGAGGCAGGGTAAGACGCTGCCTTCACGGCTGTGCCACAAGTCTTTTAAGTTTTTTTTTCACTTCTTCTTCATTTCTCGATTTCAACAGTTTTCTCACGTTTCCGATAAACGACGCTTAGCAGAAATAAAATTTGTGTCCGTGGAAGCTTTCGCTTTGCACTCCGGCGCACAGACTTGAGAAATATAAATGTAAAAAGCGGAACGAAAAGTTCTCAGAAAGCAGGGAGAAATTACTCTGACGGCCAACGGAAGCCGTGATCTCGGCGTTTCTTTTGGTCTACGGCAGCTCGACGTGCTGAGACACATCGTTGCTTAAGAACGGCTCAGTTTTCTGTAACTGAAAGCGCTGAGAATAGTTTTAGAGGTTATGTAACTGTAACAGTAGCAACAGCAAAACTCTCTGCTGAGAACAGGTGGCACAAAAAAGAAGTCTTAAGTTCTTTTTTTAAAATTCTTTTTGAAGAAGTTGCCATTAGTGCATCAGACTTCATGATTTAAATCTAGTCAAACCAAATTCCTCTGAGACCCTCCTGGCTGGTAGTCTGCGGGTGTGATGATGCGAAGCGTTTTAAAGGCTTTTTATGTGTAATTACAGTTAACACAACTGGAACGTCCCCAACAACGGAGCTTTGAAAAGAAATGTGTGACTAATAAATTTTTTTTAATTAAATTAACAAGATAAAATCTGTTCACCTGCACTGCAAAAAAGCTACATAAATATATTTCTTCCTTTTTTTACATTTTTTTAAACATTCCACTTACACTGAAGCCAAAAAAATGGATTCATATCTTTATCAGATTTAGGTTTAAAGTTATCTTTTTTAATTTCAGCGACATGTTTTCTTCTGACTGGACGTGTTTACGTTTTGGAGCGACCCAGACAAAATTTTGACTTCAATCTTGCTCCGTATCTGTGGAGGGAATCAGATGAACTCTCAAAGTTTATAACTTATAAGAAGGGTTTGAAAGTTTTGATGCCATAAAAGATCTTTCTAGTGATTATTAAAATCATTTTCAATATACAATAAAAATTTATATAAATGCAAAAAGTCAAGTAGCCTTTTAGTTTAAAATAGTTTGAAATTCTAATATGTCTAATTTCACATCTAAATTATTCTGAATAATTTGGGGATTGACTGTAAATCTTTCAGATCTTTAAACAGATTTTAATATTTGACACAAAAAACCTGATATGCTACCTAAGAAAAAAAAAGAAATAAGTCATCACCCCTAATTGTCCTTCACCTGGTGACATCAAGCATTTGTAATACCTGCTAAAGAATCAACATGGTGGAATTTTGTCAGGTTTTGTTTTTTGCAGAACAGTCGTATTTTTTTATTCATTTTTTGTGTGTGTCCTTTTCCGGCCATACGGCAATCAGAACTACAGTCCGAGTATCAAAAATAAACGGCTCCAAGAGGAGCGTTACAGCTTCAACTACAACGCTCCTCTTGACGTGCCTTTTGTTTTTGGTTTATTTCAGTCATAACGGAGATGGGAAAAATGTAAAAGGTAGACCTGCTGAGACAGAGACAAATGAAAACACAGCAGAGAGCAGCGAAGCCACAGCGACAAACGTGTTCATGTAACAGCAATGTCACAGAAAAGCACTAATAAATGTCGGATATATTTATATATATATATTATTCAGTCGTGCATCTCAACTGGACTTTGACTATGCCAAGAGATTTTTGTTGTTTTTGTTTTATTCCATCGGCTCATTGTCCTGCTGCATAACACTCGCGTGTTCCTGATGGGTGAATTCAGATCATAATACTGCCACCACCATGTTTGACTGTTGGTAAAATGTTATCTTTCTAAAATGTCGTCAAAAATTTCACATTTGTTAGTTTGCAGAATACTTTTCCAAAACTCCTGGGACTCACAGAGATGTTTACTAGCCTCTCTGAGACGGGTTAGGAAGTGGGTTATGGGTTAGGGTTAGGCCTGCAGCGCTTTAGATGTTGCTCCTGGTTGAATCATCGACCCACTGTTGAAGTCATGTTGGCAGGTCAACCACTTCCTTGATGTTCCCGGTTCTTTCTCGTCGATGCCGACTCTCACTGTGGTTTACTGGAGAACCCAAACGCATAGAAATGACCTTTTGACTTTTCCCTGACTGATAGATGGCAGTGAGTTTGTTCTTCATCTGTTCTTGGATTTCTTTAGTTTGAGACGTGTTGCTTTTTGACATTTTTCAGCATGTTTGTGATTTCTTGACTCGACATCAATGTGGGTTTTTTTCAGTCGCTGCTTTATCTGAGGCCAGGTTGGTTTCCATGGCTTCTTTTCATCCACATTTGTAATCAGTTCTTTAAAACGTCTCTCTGTATTTGTTTTTTTTTTCCTGATATGAAAATGTGTTTGATTTTCTTCCAAATTTAAATTTGACAAAAAATAGAAACAAATACTAATCTGGATGAGGAAATACTCATGTAAAGGGAAAAATATTTTGAATACATTTCTAGACAAACTAAGAATTAATGTTTCCATATCATAAAATGAGAGCAATAAATGACTCCAGTTTCCAATCACATGCCACCGCTCCTTTATGTAAATATCACTACATCACTTAGACTGGTACATCATATAGTAGCCATGTTTTAAATCACAGCTTTAACTAAGTCATCACATTTAATTTGGCCTTTTTTGCCCCCCCCACTCCCCCACTTCCTCCTCCTCACTTCTTTCATTCTTTCATTTTCTCTCCACGGACGAAAGGAGGAAATAAACCACTTGCTCCGAAGTTTCAGCATATCCACTCGTCTGACAGCTTCAACCGTTTTTTCTAAGAAACTTTTTTGTGTCTTTGAGTGCTGTACACGATGCAAGCTACGATGCTAAATGTGTATGGTTGATTTATAAATATATATATATTAAAAAAATCGTTGTTAATACACTTGTTTCTATCTTAGACGATGACACGTCACTCAAGGCCTTAGAAAAAAAATACTCCGGAGCTATTACTATGATCAAAGTTTAAATTCAAGTCCTACTATTAAATATTTCAGATCAGAAATTTACTGTTGAGAAATGTCAGCACCAAACCAGACAAACAAAAACGGAACCAAATCGGAACATGATTTACTTCTGATGCTCTGAATTTAAAACACTTTGAGCGACGAACCGTTAGCATCTCATCAGTCAATGAGTTGAAGCTCTAAGAGCTTTAGGGCGTTTTGAGATGTTTTATCTCTGCTCATGTTAAATGATGGATGCCGTTTAACATGGATGCCATCCATACAAAACCCTCCAATGAGGCTGGATGGCGCTTGATGTTCTTAAAGCTCACGGTTATCTGTAATTCTACCCGAGACACAGAGGACGTCCGTCTCACCTCTGTGAGTTTGGGAAAAATCTCCACAACATCCTAAAAATCTCTCTTGCCTAAAAACACCACTTTCTTTTTTTTTTGCCAAAATTATGCTTTTCTTTTTTTTTTTTTTGTTTAAAATATCTTTTGGTCAAATCTTTTGTCTTGGTCAAACCTGCAAACACAACCCATTAATTGCTGACCGAGTTTAATCAGTGTTCAGTTCGTCTTGTTTCTAACGGCTGTTCACGGGTCGGACCAGGAACCAAAAATTGTTTTTTTGTGTTTTGTTTTCTTGGAAACCCAACTCATTGCTCATTCAGCCTGACTGTTTGCGGAATCAAAACAAAACCCTATTTTCTACGCTAAGAAAATATTCACAGTCAGATCACAGAGATTAAGTAGAAATTAAAATAATGCTAATGTATGTAAAGCTGCTCTGATGAATCATTTAGGAGCCACAGCCAGGTGTTGTTTCTGGAGAAATCGACCACACAAAAAAAAAGGTGAAAACCCCCCACTTCAGAAAATATTGGAATCACCGATTAAAATTCAAAAATATTGCGGTAAAAGGAGAACGTTTCAGGCAAAAGCGACACCGGTGAGCAGAGTGACTGATGTCTGCTTTCACAGTGAGTCACCATCAGTCTCAGATCCAGATAACGTGCCCGTTTCAGATTTTTGTCTTATTTCAGTTTCACAGAAGTGGTCTGAAAGCAGTTTTTGTTTCACAGGAAGGCGCCCTTTGTACACACCTACAGGCTGGAGTGCGACGGTGGCGGCTGGTACCTCCAGGTGGGTGAACATCAGAGGAGGAGGTGACACATGTACAGACTCATGTGTTAGCAGCGTTTGTGTCCACTTATGAACAGAAACGCTGCTAAAAAAACCCCCAAAAAACAGCTTGTTTCTCTAAAGATTTCTTCTGTTTTGGCTTTTTTTTGGTCACAAACTAAAATCACACAAAATTAACTTCCATAAATATTCAAATTTAAGATAATTGCTAAATTAATCTGACCTTATATGGAAGGGTAACCCTTGGCAACGGCCGCCATCAAGCCTGTGTGATAACTGGAGATGAATTGCTTGCGTCACTTTAGAGGAATTTTGACCTGTTTATGCTCATGGTGCGGCATCTAACTCAAGATTTAAATCCTTACTTTGACTAGACCACTCCAAAATCTTCAATTTTTTTTTACTTTGAGCCACTCTGACAATGCTTTGGATCATTGTCCTGCAGTGCAATCCCAGAGAGATTAGGCTTAAAGGAGAAGCGTTACATAAAATTGACTTTTTTTATTGAGATTTACATGATGGTGTAGCAATCATCAAATACATACCTAAAGTGTTGCTTTAATTCTTTCATGCATGTTTGAGAAATCCTTTAATCTCCATGGCAACCAGTCAGCTGTGCAAAACGCCTGGGTAGACCACGTGCCGTCTTTGAGACGCAGTGTCCAACTTTCCAAGCTTCCGCCTCACAGAACACCTGGACGTCCCGTCTCGGCTCCTTCAGACTAGCCAGCAGCAATTGGCAAACAGCTGGTGGAGCTGCACAACCGCTGAGCTCATTAAAGGAGCCATGTTTCAGTGCAACGCTGGTAAAAACGTTGTTGAAGGGTGAATAGAGGATCTAGATTGTGATGACTTCCTGAAGGCAGAGTTTCAGAAAAAGGAGGAGCTTCTTAAAGAGACAGAGGCCCAATTTCAAGGCGTTAAAATACAAAGTCAAATTTCTTTTGTCATATTTGTTATGTACACCTTTTTATTGACAACTGAATGTAACATAGTTACTTCATTGTGCTATAAAATGTGACTGAGGCTGGAAAACACATACTGCTCGCTTGCATAATGCTACACTTAACATGAAAAATGTTGTGTTGTAAGTGAGATAATCTGCCATCACTATTAAGGAATTACTGGCTTATAAAAAGCTATTTATTGCTGAAAAGTTACGTGTAAATTAGTTTTGTCTCATTTAATGTGTCGTAAGACATTTGCACAACAACATTTTTGGTGAGATTTTGTGCCTTTGCAGTGTAGTCTGGCCCGGATGTGTTTGAGGATTTGTTTGTGTTTGAGGATTTTAAATTAAGTGCGAAAAAAAAAAACACGACACAAATTGGAAAGGGAACCAATGAGATTTTCACAACTATTAGAATGTGTGTGTGGTTGACAGGATTTAAGAGGAAGACTGCTGAGATTTGGGACTGTTGAGTCGCTGATCGATCACTACAGAAGCCACCCAACCTGCCATCACAGCGTAGCTCCCCTCAACCTTCCTCTGGACAGAGCGACGGTACCGAGCAACTGGATTCAAGGTGCGACGTAAAACAGATTTAAAAGCAAAAAAACAAACAAACTAACAAAAAAAAAACAGCTCCACTCGCTACTGCATGCTATTATTGGTGCAGACAGACTCCCATACATGATCGAAATGAGTCAGGGACTTCTCTTGGTTTTGATTTACAAAAAAAAAGAAGAGATATCATCTGACTCACCACCTCCTCCCCTCTTCCGCCGTTTCTTTCACCACAGGACCCGTCTACATGGAGATGAATGGCGGCAGCAGCCAGTCTGGCCAGTGAGACCCCGTCTCCACGCCGATCGCTCTCAGATTATCTTCTTCCATCTGTTTATTCATCTGAAACCTTTCCATATTTATTTTTGTATTACTATTTGTATTTTCTGACATAACTTTTGAAATAAATCTGAAACTTTTGGTGTTTAAAGTTCTGGGAAGAGCTCTGGAGAGTGTGTGTTTGTTTTGTTTGTTTTTTTTTTTTGCTTGTGTGTGTGTGTGGTGAAGGTGTCTCTACCTTGAATTAATGCAGCGTAATTACGAGGTGCAATCCTCTGTCTGATCTCCTGTGGTTTCCTCTCTGCAGACCTGCGTTCTTTATCTGAGCTCCATCGTTACTCGTCTGCGATAGACTGCTTCGGCTCGCAGCCCCGACTCTTTTCTTCAGATTGCAGAGCAAAGGGATTTTCTGTGCGCTTCAGATAGTAGCTCTGTTTTGAGCCTCTTAATGTCTGCGGCTCAGTCTCCTCCATCTTATCTGAGGGCATCAGAATGGCTGCAGCAGTGAAGGAAATGGAGAAGTGCACTGCGGGACAGGTTGTTTCACTGCAAGAGTTTTAATTGTTTGTTTTTGCACCACAAGACTCCACTGTGTATCAGGTAAAACAAGAAAGAAAGAAAAAAGACTTTGAAGCTTTTGCATTGGACCGCTCGTTTGCATGTGTGGTTTTATTTATTTCCTTTTCGTTCTATAAACAAGTCAATTATCGAAGTGTTGAATGTGTCACCTAAACTTTTAGCTTTTGCTGCACGCAACTGGTACTTGATACAGTAAAGAATTTCTCCAGACTTTTTCCCCCCTTCTTTTATTTTTGTTTTTTGTAAAGTGCCTTGAGACATTTGCTGAGAATTGCATTAATATTTCTTTTAGCTTCATTAACAGATCTGAAAAACGGATAGCTGAAGTAATTTAGTTGAATTCAGTCTGTTTACATAGCAGCAATTCAGAACGTTTCATCTCAATGTCCTTTAGAGAAAAAATAAAACAGTTCAATCTAATCATACAGATTCCAAGTCAAGTACGAATTTTCCAATTGGTCCTAGTTATCAAATCATTCAGTTTATTATTCAAATTGGTTTTTTAAAAAAAGCAGATTGCATCGAGTCACTGACTTGCAGGAATCACTTCTGCTGGACAAGAGGACAGGGGACGATCGTTTGCATTATGTTGTGGACTTGGCAGCAGTCCCTCATACTGATCAATACCAATCACGCACATGGCGACAGTGAAAAGGAAAAACTACCAGAACCAGAACCTGGCTCAGTTTGAGCACAAATCTGCCGCCATTGGCTGAAGTTTTGAGAACATAGACGCAGAGAAGAACTGAGCAAATGCAAGATTCAAGAATATTTTATATGTTCAACAAAAGCATAATCCACATACATCACTTATCTGTGTGAAACTCTGAGAATATAATCACCCGCTGAAATTATTGGAAGAAAGAAACCACCATTCAATCAATAATTTTGTCTGTGGTTAAGAAGTAACAGACTCATTTACAGTCTAAATAATTCCTATAAATCAAATACAGCTGAAGCATTTCTGATTAAAAAACTTTTTAATTTGACAGTGTTTAGGAACTTGATAAGTAATCCATAACTATTTTCCAGGAGCATAAACACATCAGAAGTCTCCAAATGGTTAAAATTTGGGGTGAAGAATTTACAATAAAATTATTTTGTGCTTTTAATTGGAGAAAGAAAAATTACCCCACACAACTTTCAACTTGTTGATTTTGGCCCCCAGTCAGTGTAAAGGTTTTGCACAACACTGCTTTAGAAGTCAAAAAACCATCTAATATTTTTTAAAATAAAGTATTTTCTGCTTTATTATAAAGAGCATTAACATCTGAAGTTATTAAGACCAGTATTGATTTAACTGGAACCCTGTCGTTGGGTCAGAAGAAACTAAAAATTGAGCTTTTCAGTACTAAATGCTCCATCTGGGGTTTGGTGTGAAATCCTGTACAAACAGGACCAGGCGCCATGGTTACAAACCAACAAGTGTCCCGAATTACAGTTTTCCACTTCCGTCGCTCTTTTAATTAACAAAATCACTCAACTCTTTGGTTTGTGTCTAAAAGTCACATATTTTGTAAAAATATAAAAGGTAAATAATACAACTGGGGTACCAGGCCGAATGAAATACTCAAGAACTCAGTTTTATTAAACATTACAAAGAGTACAAGTTTTGCAGAACATTGGAGTAAACACTGGAACAATCTCAGCTTAGTACACATGTGCAAAAATCTTAAACCACCCCCCCTCTCTTCAGATTCTGCAGGTACGACGGGGGAAATCGAACGACAAAACACTCAAAACATGCGCAAACAAACATCTGATATGTAGCAGAGTTTGTACAATTCCAGGTCAGTATTAAGTTCCAGTTTATTTTGCCATAGCAGCCCTTCTCTGTTGGCTTCTCATTAAAAGATGTCAAGACCTCCACTGAACTACAAGAAATCCTCCACTATGTTTTACAAATTGCTGATATACTGATATCCTCTGTGTGTTGACATGGGTTTAAATTAAAATGTTCTAATGTAACAGAAATCCAGACGAACGATCATTTGAACTCAGGTTGTTTCTTTCACATCATCCCAGTCATTTCTCCTTGTGGAGTTTTTCAAAATTAACCTCCGGCCAACAGGTTACTTTAAAAATGTTTTGTATTTTTTCCCTTAAAGAATAATCTACTAATAGAGTGTCAGGTTTGATACATCTCTGTGGGTTCAGTTTCTTCAAACCACTCATAGCAGAGCCTTAAAAAGCCTTGAATGTATGTGTCTAAAACTAAAGCCTTAAAATGTCTTAAATTAATTTTATGTTGACTTTAAATACGTTAATCACAGGTCTTAAAATGTTGTTGTGGAAGGATGATTTTTATGTCATATTCTATATAGTTTATTCCTCTTGTGAGACTTTTCTGTCAGGCAAAAGTTTGAATTCTTTATTGCGTTCTGTGACTCGAAGCTACCAGCTGCTATTAAACCCGTGTTAGCTAGTTAGCTAGCTCTTTTGCGTCTACCATTGGTAAGTAAATTATCATATGGGTTGACACTTATGTTGTCAACTCGTACGAGGCTGCAAGCATTATGTGCTTAAAAAAAAGCTTGGCACTATTATATAAAATATTCAGTCTCCTTTTGTACATTTCTGTGGTCATACAGGTCTTAAACTTCATTCACAACGGTCTTAAAAAGTCTTACATTTTAAACCTGTAACAAGATGGTTTCACAATTTCAGCCTGTAAATAACTATTTTTGCTCCAAAATTCACAATCTTGCATATCGTTTTCCAGATTCAATTAAAAATATGAATTATTGACGTGACTTTAGACCAGGCTCCACAGAAGAGGATTATGAACGCTTTTCAATACAATTTCTACGCAAGCTGTTATATATCTGCAGCATTATGAGCCCCTCTATCAACTGCTGGCTCATCAATATAAGTGCTGGCAGCGAACACACGCCTTCACACTGAACTGTTTTAACGGCTGGTTACAGTACTGTTTTAATGGCTGGTTACAGTACTGTTTTAATGGCTGGTTACAGTACTGTTTTAACGGCTGGTTACAGTACTGTTTTAATGGCTGGTTACAGTACTGTTTTAATGGCTGGTTACAGTACTGTTTTAATGACTGGTTACAGTACTGTTTTAATGGCTTGCTGCTCTGTGTCCTCCACCTCAGTGATTTCTTCCTCGGGCTTAGTTGTTGGGACGGGATGGAAGAACTGCAAACACAAGAAGAAGAAGATCAGAACAAAGTGGATACACACACTAATGCTTACACTGGTGCCAAAAATACAAAGAGGAGCAGGGAGGAAAATCACAAACGGTTCCCAAAATTGTTTACAAATTAAAATCAGAAACGTGTGGTATCCATTTGAATTCCACCACCTTTATTCTGATATGCTTAAATATCGTCATGGGCAGTAAAACTAAGGATATAACTTAAGGGTTACTCAAACGTAAGGATTCGTATCGCATCTTAGCGGTTGTAGAGCGTCTTTTCTTTTGTCTACAGACCACGAAACATTTCTCCATCTAGCGCTAGACACACGCGTTTGTTTTTGGTGGTATTTACCCAGAATGCCCTGCGCTATAGTCCGCTGTATCTTGACGCGGTCTGTGTGCGCGTTCAAACTGCGTCAGAGTTTGTTTAATTTATTTTTGTTAAATATTCAGCGGCCAACGTACAGACTCATGCTATCTGTCAAGAAATGGGTTTCCGAAGGTGAGGAAGGGCGCGGACAGACCCAGGATGAGGTGGAGAAATACGTTTAATGAAGTCCAACAAGAAAGTAAAGACAGGAACGAGAGGAGAGACACAAACAGACTGTGGCAAACAAGCAAGAGACACAGGAGGGGCTAAATACATCCGAGACGTTGTTTAAACGTTGTTTGCCAACCGCCATAAAAAAAGAAGAAACAACAGCTGGAGCTAATCAGGGAGTAGCCATGACAACAAAGGGACTAAATGAACTGATACACATTCCCGCACGCTCCTTTTCCTTACTCAACACAATAATAATTTTTTTTGGTGCCTCACTGTCTATCGCATAAAATCCTCATAAAAATATAAATAAAAAATAAATGAATCTTTTCACACCAGGTATGAAAACCTATGTAAAGAATGAGCAAATGTGTGTGTGTGTACAGTATGAGGATGTGCTTACAGTGAGCGGATCGTTCTTTTCCAGGAAATGTTTGTACTTGGCGGGGGGACGAGGAATCGGAGGAAACAGAACTTTGACCAGCCTGAGAGACACAAGGTATGCTTTAGGAAGATTTAGAATCCATATTTCAAGGTCACTATATATCAACTTTGTTATGACATGGAAAGCTGACACAGGGAATGTTGGAAGAAAAAAAAGGAAAACACCCAGGCTTTCTTTTTTACTTAGTGAACTCATTCTTCCTTATTCTTATTGGCTACTCCTGAACATCTCAAGCGTAAGTTTTATGGGGACAAAAACAGAAGTCTGGTGAAGACTCTGGCCTGTGCGGCTTTCTCACTTGAAAAGACACTACTGACACCCTTCTCACTTCTTCTTTCTGCGCTCTTCTTTGAAAGAAACCTCACCGCTTCTGCAAACTTAAAGGTTACCTTTGTCAGGGTTTTTCTTTTTTTGCCTCGTAATTATGAGAAATCATGTGTCGGCTCGGAAGCAGTTGGGCAACGAGGAGAAAACAAACGGCTACAACGGGTCATCAGTCTACCTCTGATGGCGCAGCATCAACAGCATGGCCAGGAGGATCATGGGTATTCCGAGCGAAATCAAGGCGATTATGAGAGGATCGAGTCTGTACGTTGGTTGCTCCACCGCTGCATATACACACACACACACACACACACACACACACACACACACACACACACACACACACACACACACAGAGTCGAGTTATTTCACTGAAGACGTCGCTGCACGTCAGCTGGAAGTTGTCAGAGTGAAAACAGGAACGAGTCGACGATCAGATCGTTCAGTCTGAGGAAATGAAAGCATACTCACTGACTGTGGGGCTCCACTCGCTCCACTGGTTGCACCCGTAGCAAGATTTCGATATCTTCGTCCTCATCCTCACCTTGTATTTGTGAGCGGCAGCATTTGGCTCTACGTGTTCCAGTTTATCTGAAAAGTTTCTTGGTTTTTCCTGTTTCGAAAAGATTATTTTTTTGTTTCAGTTGGTTGATTCTGGTTGTGTTTTACTGTGACTGGTGTGCAATTTACATTGGTGTGAAAAAGTGTTTGCCCCCTTATTGACTTCCTATGTTTTTCCATGTTTGTTGCACAACGTCAGACAAATTTAAATAGTCAAAGACAACACAAGGAAACATTTTTAGCTTCTCAGTTCTCCCTATTTTGAGTTTCTTTAAGTTTGAACTATTTCAGAGTCTGTGTCATTTTAAATCCAAAAAGGATGCTGCTCGCCACGCCCACCAACTCAATGTTTACACTCTTATGTGAAAATGGCTGCAAACAGACGCATAATTATACAACTGTGAAAGTTGTATAGTCATGTTTAAAAAGCAGAAATGGAGCCTCCTGCACAACCAACAAGAATGCAGCAAGTGGTTTCTGGATGGGAAATCAACAACAAAACACTTGTCGTTTCCTGCAGCCGTTGTACAACACATACAGCGGTAAAACCAGCTGACCAAAACGCGCTGAAACTCAACTTGGTGATGGGCCAGGCAAAGGTAGCAACTGCTGATTTATGACGTTAGATTACAAAGGTTTTTGAAGCGGCTCATTTTCCAGACACCAAAACATATGAACTTATTACCAAAAGCAAGCTGGGTGGAGTTTTTTTATAAAGTAGATGGGCTGTTTTTAGAAACAGCAGAAACTCAAATGGAAGTCCAAAAAAGTGCAAAATGCAAATTTTGCATAATAGATTCCCTTTAAGAGGGAGAAAAGTCCAAACCTACATGGCCCTGTGAGAAAAAGTGATTGAAAAGTGCTGCTAAATCATAACTCAACTCTGGTTTGTTTGACACATACTGCCTCTAGCCACACCCAGCTGATTACTCCCACACCTGTTCTCAATCAAGACATCATTTAGGAAATAGGGAAGAACACCAAACATCCTCAACATCTAGATGTGATGCTGAGGAAGGAAGAAAGTCAGGAATAAATGAGAAAAAAATGTAACTAAACATGGGACAGTGGCGAAGCTTCCCAGGGGAAGCCAGCCAACCAAAATTACCCTGAGAGAGCAGTGAGAGTAAGTAAGAAAGTAAATGTTGTTTATCTAGCACCTTTGTCAGACAGCAGTCGCACAGCGTCACACAGCAACAGAAATGGTAAAAAAAACAACACTAAAACCATTGAAAACACGAAGAAAGAATCAATGCTGAGACACTGAACTGTGACAAACAAGCAAAAATATAGTAAATTAGGAAGGCAGCAAACACACACACACACACACAGAGGCAGACATACCTGGTCGCCGATGTCCAGCTGGTAATCAAAGCAATGGGGGTAAATATTACTGCTGGGCACAACCCAGTTTACACGAAGGTTCCCATCCTGGATTGATACATTAACGTTTCCCGGAGGATCCAGGATATCTGCGGTCAAACCCAAATAACCACACGTTAGTGTCGAGTCCGAAATGATTCAAAACGGGAAGTTTGTTTCTAAGAAAAACGATGTGAAAAGAGAATCGCGTTTAAAAGAAAAATCTAACAGAGGCATTTCATTCCAAACCTGCATGACAATAGTTTGATTTATTCTAATAGCCAACCACTTGTGCAAGAGGGTCTTTTTAGATAGAAAAACGGGTGGAGACAGGAATATAATTTGTGCCAAAAAACTCAGAGCTTTTGAGATTGAGCTCAGTAATTTTCTAGAAAAAAACAAGGAAGTTTGAAAAATCAGACTTCCTTGGAACTTCGAAATGTTTTTGAGTTTGACAAGTCGAAAAGTCTGTCCTTTTCTCGAACATTTTTGGGTTTAATCTAAAACTTTGAGTTTTTTTCCTAGCGAAGTCTTGAAACTCAAATTTTCCTGTCTTTTTTTTCTAGAAGATTACAGAGATTTTTTTGGGCTGAAATTCACTCTCTCATTTATTTATTTGCAATGGCCCTAACAGACAGTAGGCCGTTCTTGCCATTGGATGGAAGAACATTAGGGCCACTGGGGAATTTTTTTTGGTTTTTTATAATAATCCTTACTTTATTTCCAGAATTCTGAATTTTAGTCTCGTAACTTTTTTTCCACTTGACCTTATATTCTTCTTTATCATGAAGGGTGGGTAATTATTGAACATATTTATTGTGGTGTGTTTTGACTTAACGCAGAAACCACTCTCCATTATGACGTTTTTAAAAAAAGAGTATTGTTGATGTTTTTTCTATTTTTTCCACCTTTAGTTCCATTTTAGTTTTGATTTTTCTTTGCTTTTCTGCTTTTTTCTGAAAAAGTGCAGTATTTTGTGTTTATAGGCCTTTGACTGCAGTTAGGAACAGTATCAGAGAATCTATTGCCAAAAAAAGTGCAAGGAATTTTTTACTCCATATTTAACATTTTTTA